>CAUYSK010003023.1:0-67765 GCA_963575035.1 Avahi laniger
TGAGTAATGATGTTCTTTTGTGAGTCAGAGACGGTGATGGGAAATGTTTCAGTGCTGGGTGTTCTGAGTAAACTGGGGATCCCTTGCCATTTGGTTTTCTATGTCTACAAAACAAAGCAGGGCAACTATGCACATAGAAAAGAAATGTCTCCTCTGCTTCTATCCTTCTTTCTTTAACAAGCCTATTAAAACATGATGAGAACTGTTAACTTTTAAGCTTGTAAAAAGAACTGCAGGCATTTTATTGTGTGATATAGAGGTTATATGAGATATGACAGCCCTCTTGAATTAAAACAACGAACAAAACAAATAACAGTAAGGCTGTGTGCATGATTATCTTAGATGATTTTTTGAATTTGAAAAAGCTAAAGGTAAGTATGAGAAAGAAGTATATTTTGGTGTGTTGTATAGAGAATAAGGAATTTGATAATAATGACAAAGTAGTCTCTAGATTCTTGAAAATGTGAAACTGAGTGAATCTTTGTGCAAGTCTAGGGAAAGCACATAGTTATAGACTACTAAAATCTGCTTTAAGATCATATAGTTCTTCTATGTTTTTTAGTACTCTGGGATGTATTTTATCCACTAAACATGATTTATAAACTCCGTAGTGTAACAATTCTCTCCTCTTAGACCACATGCTTATGAAACGTTACATACAATTCTGACACTTCATAATAAAAAGAATAAGTCTAGAAGCAAACAGTTTTTATAGGAGTTACTCAGCACAAAATGAATATTATTATTCAAGCCATAGAAAGAGAAAAAGTCCTGTTTAAAATCACATAAACAATTATTCTTTCTCAGGTTCATGAACAGGTGCAAAAGTGCTTTGCCATTCAATTTTTAATATCAATTTTAAAATCAAAGGTGTACTTTAAAAACAGTTGATTTCCTCCTCAGAGAATCAGATTTATGGACTTTATTTTCTACTTTACAAAGCAAATATGTAAAATATGTATCCCCTCGGGTTTGGGCACATCTCAGATTGCAGATAATTGTAAGGTGCCTCCCCGGCAAGGCTTAGCCTGCTTCCCATGCTCTGGATTTGATCATCTTGCTTCTGGGACACCTGGCTGCTCCACTTATCCCCTCTCTTTTCTGCCTTTTACCTTTCCCTTCCTATTGATCTTTTCCTCCTGCATATGTACATATTAAGTCTTTCTCATAGCAGTGAAACAAATGCACAAACATTTTATATTCTTTTCTATCTACTCTCCTGTTTTCTACTACCCCTTAACATTTTACCTGCATTTTTAAGAAATTTTATTTATTTATTTTGTTAAAAAACAAGATTAACATAGATCCACTGTCAGCTATTTAAAATAAATGAGCAAAAAGCAGAAAATTAAAATTAATCAAATGCCTATTATCTAAAATGAGCCACAGTTAATATTTTGTTATGTATAAGTGCATGTCATAACTACTTGTAAAGCATTTTTGTCATCAAATATATTTTATGGACTACTTTTAAAATGGCTAGATGTTTTGTATTAATTATATGTATCATAATTTATGTACATAGTACCCTACCATTGCAGATTTATAAAATTTCTAAACATATTGTTCTTATGAACAAAGAAGTGAGCGTTATTATAGCTAAATCAATGACATTTTTCTTAAAGTTATATTCTATAAGTAGAATAAGTGAATTCAAGTATGTGATAGTTTTAAAGCTTGATAGATTAAAAATGATTTTCAAGGAAGTTTGCATCAATTTGTTTTTCCATTCTGCTGTGCTTTTTATCACGCCTCAACAAATTTGATCTGTAAAGAGTCTATCTCATTGTTTTAATTAACCTTTTTTTTCTATTTTTGAACATTTTCATATATTATTGGTTATTTGAATTTATTATTTGTGAATTATCTTTGTACTTTGTCAATTTTTCTATTTACCTTATATTTTTTGTTAGATATTTTTATGTATTGAATATATTGACCCTTTTTAAAAACATATCATGTTTATACTTAATTAATATACTTTCATGTGTTTTCTTATCTTCCTTTAATCATATTTCTGTTTTATGTATAGATATTTTTCAAATATTGAAGCTACATTTAGTAATATTGCCCTTATTTTTACTGCTTATCAAACTTAAAAAGGCCTTGGCACTTTGATTCAATTGTTTATTAAAGTAAAATTTTGTTGAAGGATGATCTACATATATCAAAGTTCACAAACTGTAAGAATACAGCTCTAATAATGTGTCTAAGCACCCAGATTAAGAAATTGAATATCATCAGCACCCCAGAAGTATATCATGTTCCCTTTACCACTACTATCGCCACGATGATTTTTTGAACTTTTTGAAAATGAAATTGTACAGCAATGTTCTTTTGTGTCTGGCTTCTTTTATTTAATCTTTTGTTTGTGAGAGCCGTTTCATGTTGCACACAGTTCTTTACTGACGCATGTCTTCCATGGTTCTACAAATATTTTTGTACGTGTTTTTGGATGAACATATGTATATACACATTTTGGGGTGTACATATTTTGGAGTGAAATTTCTGGGTCATAGGATTTCTGTATTTTCCATGGTAGAATACTTACACACCCAATTTTTAAAGTAGATTGAGCCAGTTTGTCTTTTGCATTTTAGCCATGCTGGTACGTATAAAATTATTTTGAATTGTGGCTTCAGAGCCCATGCCTAATACCACTGTTCTCCTCCATATAGTTTGGTGCTTCACACCCATTAGAAACATACTTATTATCCTTCTTTTTAGCATAAGTCACCAAAGAATTTAAATATATTCAGAGTACTATTTCATAATAAGTTGATTACTCCAGTAACTACACCATCAAATTGATTAAAATCCAGAATAAGAAATCTTTCAAACAGATATACTATCAAATAACAAATATTCCTATTTCTGTATATAAATTTGCCTTATCCTTGTAGTATTTTCTGAGTCCTAATTCCTGATAGTTAGAGTAATTGTTATAGTACTGACTTCTTCCTAATTTATAATAGGTAGTTTGCTAATAGTATAGTCACCTGACATTCATATGTCAAAATACCTTTGATGAAGTATGAATTGCTAGCTGGGGAACTGGCTTATTCAAGGGAGTTTAATTCATGAATCATTGTGCTGAGAATACATGGTGTGAAATTTGAAAAGAAAGATAAATGTTCTTCATTTTAAAGTACTGGTTTCCTAAGGACAGAGGTTAGAGGGGGTTAGGTATCAGGTGCTCCTTCCTTTTATTCAATTGACCAAATCAACAATAAAAAAGAAACTCTTCTGGAAACAAAGGTCCCAGGTAGGGCACTCTCAGCTGATGAAAGAGTAATGATATTAGAGAGAAGGAAAGCTGGGACAAGAACGAGGGAACTTGGCTGAGACAGCGGTGAAAGGTGAAATTGAAGGGACATATTTTTAAGTTATACTCTATATTTTATGGTCAAAATTATGTGCTATGGTGTTATTCATTGATTAAGGGGTTTGCATCGTTTTGGAAAGGTATCCTTCATAAACGTCAGTATCTTCTAAAATAGTGCATTGCACTCTTTTCTCACAAGTCAGATGCTGGAATTTGCAAATATTTTGGGCTTTTAACACAGTAAGTGTCATAAAAATTGTGCTAAAGAATTCTGATTTCTGAATGAATGGAGACAAATTAATACAATTTTCCCAATGCTTAACTGCACAATATATATCAATACAGAGGATTGATTACTCTGGAACCATGTGCAAAACTTTGGGGAGTAATTTTCAATACTTAAGGCAATAATATTTATACCTACCTAGCCCCTAAAATAATTAATAATTAAAGAAAAAAGGCAAAATCATAGTTATATCATGTTCAATTTTGGCAGCAATACTAAGGCAATTTTGCCAATATGGATTTATCTAAAAGGAAATATCCTGAAGTTCATAGAAAAAGCAAGCACAAATCCCATAAACTTAAATCTCTCTCTCTCTCTCTCTCTCTCTCTCTCTCACACACACACACACACACACACACACACACAAATGCACACGCACACACTTAAAGGTACAGAAAACTTCTGAAATTTTCTCTACATTGTGAGAATTGTCTGATTATTCTTTTTGTTTTTGCTAGGTGGTATTTTTGAATATGTGGAATCTGGTCCAATGGGAGCTGAGGAACTTGCATTCAGATTTGCTGTGAACACAATCAACAGAAACAGAACCTTGTTGCCCAATACTACCCTCACCTATGACACCCAGAAGATAAACCTCTATGACAGTTTTGAAGCATCCAAGAAAGGTAATTGGTAGATATTCAACATTATGTTTTCTGGAATTCAAATTCTAGATATTCTTAAGAGATTTATTAATTCCATCATATAGTCGATAAGTTGTTAGGAATAATTACATGTAAAGGTTTCTTTTCAAAATGCACATAAATTTTGTCAAAGAAGGTAAAGTAATACAATTCCCTACTGCAAAAAGTCTGCTTATAACATGAAATATAATTAGATCTGTGATAGTGAAATTTTTTTTCCCATTAATCCTTCTGTCTTGTTATTAACTATTCCTGATCTCAAAAACTCACTGAAATAAAATAATGTTTCAATGGATTTTACCAAGTTTTGCAATCAATTCTTATATCTTTATTAGCATTACCTGTTAATCCCATTCTATTATTAATATTACTGTGGTTTCAATTTATTGACTACCTTGAAATTTATGTGGTTCTAAGTGACTTGAAAAAGTCAGTCCAATCTTAAAATTTCACTGGAAATTTTTGAACAACTATTAGTTTTTGTGTACTACATGCTTATTTTTTGACCACTCGATATTTCTTCTTGTAACTGAAAATAAATGGCTAATTATATAAAAACTGGATTATATAAAGAAATAATTAGAATACTTTATAAATTTTATTTCTTTTATTTTGTTGTAACTATTTTAAATGTGAACAATAGGATAATAATTTGTGGAATATGAATTTAATATTTATGTATGAAAGAAGGCATTAGTAAAAACTATTATCAAAGCATTTATTTTAACCAAACAGCAGTATTAATAGTAAATGTGTTTGAGAGGTGTTTCCATAGCCTTATGTGGGTGATATTTTCTTATATACATAGTTGAGCTCATAGCAGGTAATCTCTTTGTTTGCATAGTCAGTGTTATGTAACAGGAATTAAATTTTATGTTATAGATTTTCTCTAAGGAGGGGGCTTACAAAGCATTTGTTATAACTCCATATTTTTAAACAATGTTTGCTTTTCAGCAATGCTAATATGGTTTTACTAGCTACCTTACATTAATGGAAATGTACATAATTATTTATAATTCTAAGTTGGTGAAATTTTTCTCTAAACTTATTAATATTAATGGCAGCCGACTAGGTACAATATTTTCTGAGATGAAAGTATCTTTCTTTTCCCCCAGCATCTAACTAGTGTTTATCAAAGCCATATTCTGCATGCCCTTTGAATTCATATCTTTATGAATACAAATAAGTTTCCATATTTTAGAACCATGTCTGGGTGATGAAAGGTTTTGAAGGCTGAAAAAAGGGTTAAAGGTTACTGTGAAATACCACATTTGTCATCATAATTGCGGAATTAGTCATTAACTGCAAGACAAGTGCATTTGATTAGTGGCATAGTTCATGATTGTTTCCATTAGGAAGAAGAAATTGAGCCTCTAATAAAAGTATTTTGACCAAAGACTATGGAATATAAGTACAGTATAGATAATATATTAACAGATTTCTCCATGGAGATTTCAAAGTAACAATGTTTATAAAAAACAACAGGTTAGAATATTCTGACAACAAACAAAGCACTCTCTTGGGAATGCCTGAGCAAAACTTTGAGGTGATAAAATCATCT
Source organism: Avahi laniger (assembly GCA_963575035.1). Lineage (NCBI taxonomy): Eukaryota > Metazoa > Chordata > Mammalia > Primates > Indriidae > Avahi > Avahi laniger. The sequence continues at coordinate 5,817 of CAUYSK010003023.1, forward strand.
GGTTTCCAAAACATTATAAGGAATTTATGAGCTTTATTACTCATTAAAAATCCTTAGGAATCAAATCTATCAGTTGACTTTGGCCTGAAGCTACGAAAAGCTTAAATAAGTGTATGAGTAACTTTCTTTGTGATTGTTACAGTTTGGACCTTATCTTGTGAAGCTCTTGTTTGTTGAGCTATTACTCCTTAGAAGGCCCAGCAATATGTAAAAAAATATAAGAGAGAGAACCGATATAATCTTTGAACCTTTTCAATAAAGGTATATGTCAATAATGTTGTTAATGATTATGAAATGACTTTAATTTGGACATTTTAAAAATTTTGTTAAGTTATTTCTTTCCAACGCAAAAAAGTAATAAGAAATTAAATGTTAAATTTTGACATTTTCTCTAACTTTTTTCTTATACTTTTAATAGGTAATACTATTTTGCTCAATTAATGAATACTTTGATGTATTGAAGCTTGAATTATTGTTTCAATCATACATTATTTTTAAATGACTCCTCTGATAACTAAAAACTCTAATTCTTATGTGAAACACACCTAGGAATATTCTATAATAAATCCTCATATAACATTTTCAGCTATTTTGGTTTGTGATTTGTCAAAAACCTAGTGAACAAAGATCTTTTATCCTTAATGTATGTGAATTAAAATCCCATGTCAAGTGAAAAATTCTAGGGTCCAGCCAGCCTTTCTAGTCATTTAAAATTCCATTCATTATTTAAAATATAAGAATCTATATATTCAAAAACAATTTATTTAGATCATACTGAATTTTTAAAGAATGTTTAAAAAGTAGTTTTTTTTCTAACTAGCATTTACTTAATTATTAAATACTTCCATGCTTAAGAATTCATCTATCACATTGTATTTTATGCAAAAAACTCTGAGAGAAAATGGCAGAAAGTCTCACACAGTAGAATTATAAACTATGCGTTTTGGAAGAATTGAATCTGAACAACCAATTTATGCCTAAATCCCAATAACAATCTTTCTCTGTCCTGGTTAAATATTTTCAATGCTGAGTGAACCATTACCTCTTGGGGAAGACTATTCCATTTTCAAATATTTCTTACCTTTAGAATTTTTTAAAATTTAAATTCACTCAAAATTCGTGAGAAACTTCTAACCAATTGTCCTAATTCTTCCTTTGCCAGTCAAATTAAACAAACTTAATCTTCTTTCAGCCAGTTCTTCAAATATTTAAAGATAATTAATTTTCATGTTTTCAATAAGTATTCACTTTCTGGGCCCAAAGTACCGTTTGCTTCAGTGTACCTTATAGAATGTCAAGTCTTGGAACAATCTAGTTTAATCTGAATACCCTCTAATTTGCTTATGCCTTTCTTAATTACTGCAGTTATTATTTATGTGAATAAAATTTCCTATGAGTAAATACAAACTGTAAAAAATAGTTTAGAACAATAGAAAAGACTTATAATACCAAAACCAAATATATAAAGATAATTGAATACTTGTCTAATGATTTTGGTGTTTTGTCTACTCAGTGAGATTAATCCATGTGAACTCCCCCCCTAAGAGCCATTGAAGATTTTGTATGGTTGGCTGTATGCATAGCTTTACCTGTATCACCAGACACATGTAAATATTTAGCTGTGTGGCCATAGCTAATTGAATGGGCAGTGGGAGGACCAAATGGCTTCTGATTAAGAATTTGAAAATGTAAAGAGTGGTCAGTGAATTTGAGAAGCAGCACTATTCTCTCATCCCCTTCAAATAAACTATTCTTTCAAAATGAGCACTCTTCCCCCGCTCCCATTAAATTCAAAAACATTCCTCCTCTCTCTCTTTTCCTCTCTCCCTCCCCTGACATTATCTTAGAATTATTTGAACATGAAGCTGCAGGCATGTTGGTGAATTAATTCCCTTGTAACAAACTGAAAATGTTCAGGGTTAGACGAAATGTGAAATTAGTGAAACACAGACGTTATATTAACGAAAAACAAATCTTTGTGCAGGATGATACCTTTGGGTTTACAATAACAATGTGGTATCTGTTGGCACACCGGCATCTCTCCTCTCATATTGACAGACTTCTATCTCCTCTTCAGCCTGTGATCAGCTGTCTCTCGGGGTGGCCGCCATCTTCGGGCCTTCACACAGCTCGTCAGCAAACGCAGTGCAGTCCATCTGCAATGCTCTGGGGGTCCCCCACATACAGACCCGCTGGAAGCACCAGGTGTCGGACAACAAAGATTCCTTCTATGTCAGTCTCTACCCAGACTTCTCTTCACTCAGCCGCGCCATTTTAGACCTGGTGCAGTTTTTCAAGTGGAAAACCGTCACAGTCGTATATGATGACAGCACTGGTAAGAGAAATCAGTAGCCTTTGGGGCCATGCTTTAAATATACATAGTATTCTGGAGCACGTTTTTTTAAATTAAGGGATAGAAAGACATTTAAAATCAAACACACCCTAAATTCGCATATCCAAACAAAAAACAGCTGATTCACATACTTTTTCCCTGTTTTTGTAAAACAAACACTGTTTTTTTTTTCTTTTTTTCTGTGAAGGATCAGTTAGTTTGAACTATGAATTAGACAAAGGATAGGGATAATATGACATATAAAATTCGAATGTTTATTCAAAGATTTTTCTGCCAGGTAGTTTCCTATGGCAAAACTGTGTGATGAGTCAGTGAAATTTGCCAAGAAGTTCAGAATTTTGCCTTTTGCCTTAATATTCATTAGGTGTTTGTGTGCAAAGAATGCATATGAAAAATAATAAACTTCACACCTATAAGGTTTTTACTCAAATGTAGAACAATATAATATCCAGTGAAATACTTAAGTTTCTAGAACTACTTTTGTTTATAGACACCACTTTGAGACTGGAAAAATAGAATTTACTAAATGGTATTTATTTAGGTGTTTTAAAGGAATATTTTAGTGAATATTTGCTGTCTAGAGGTTGTCTGTGCTTTCTTGTTCTAATGCATGTTGCAATTTTTGCATATGAATGGTTATCTTGAGTTATCAATTAAAAACAAGTTTCAAGAGAAATATAAAAAAGTAAACAGCAAAAATGAAATTTTAATTTTGTTGGCAGTTATATTGATGAAGCAACTGTGTACTATTTTGCTTACTATAGTGTGATAATTGATTTTACTTTAAGATGTTTATCAACAATATAAATAGTGTTATTTAAGTTAGAATGTAAAAACATTTTATTTTAGGACACTTCACTATACCTTCATATTTGCTTCAAGACTGAAATTCATTTGAATTTAAATTCTCTCAAAGTATGCCAGGAGTATACTTTGTGCATGCATGTAGTATATAGAACTTTGTACAGAAATTTGTCTAGTTGCCAATAAAATTGATCATCCGTAAATTGACAGATTGAAACTCTTCCAGGGGAACAGGAAACTGAAAACTACAGGACTGGAAAAACAATGAAAGTATTAATAATATCAAAAACATTTTCACTGGGATAAGAGTGAACCTAAATACAAATTAATAATTTTGTTTTTCTGATTAAAAATGCAGAATATAAATAATTTTAACTTAGAAATACATCAATAAGAGTTCTTAAAAATAAACTAAGCATCTTTGATGTGTCTTTTAATTCAAATTAGACATATTAAATTTATTGTATTATGTTTTATTCCAAAATCATTACATTTTAGTCATTAATAAAGTTCTGTATGTAAAATTTTGAATGACAGGCTCTATGTAAATGATTTCTCTGGGCTTATATAATGAAATGACCTAGGACATTCTCAATTACAAATTGATCTACTTATGTTTATGGATGGTCATATACAGAAATATATAAGTATGAATACATATCTATTGGGAATCCATGGGTTATTTACTTCTCTATTCCTTCCTGATATAATTCAGGTGTATACTGGCCAGACAACATATATCTTCATATGTACATGCACATACACATGATATACATATGTACACACACATCTATATGTTGTACATGTGATATTTTATATTTATTTTATTATTACTAAGACTCTTCATAAGAGAAAGAAAATTGGCAAATGTTCAAAATGTTTATGAACATATCATCTTTCTTCACTATTCTGTTTGTGTGTGTGAGAGAGTTTTATTTCACACATGTGCTTCTTGAGTGATTGAATAAGGAGATAATAGGATTTGTGAACATGTCATATCATAATTTGGTAAGATGAAGCTTCCTGTGTAATTGATCTGTCCCTGCTTTAAATTAAATTCCAAATTATGTCATTGAGACAAATTTAAACAGGAAAATATATATAATAGTTAGTTAATTACATTTACATATTTTTATGGAGTCCTGGCCTCATATTGAATTTATTAAAATACTTTAGATTACTATTTAAAGGAAATGTTTCCACTCTCGTTGCTTTGGATGTAACATAGACATTTGAAAACTTCAAAGGTTTTCTATTATTTAAATAATAATGTTAACTTAGAGTAGTTACAGAATTATTCATAGAGTTAGGATGTCTTAAAATCCTCTGAGAAAAAAACGTATTAATGCTCTATTTTATGTCAACATTTAATTCAGTGAATATTGATTGATCACCTGTTACATGTTGGGAACAATTATATGTGTGATTGTATGCCAGAAAGGAAACAAAGTCCCAACCTTTGTTGAGTTTCTATTTCTCTTTTTAGGGACATGTGAGTATTCATATTTTTAATATTATTTGTAATGAGCTAATTGCATTTGTTACTGGCCATTTGTTGTCTCTTTTAATTTAAAGCACTTCTGAGAACTTGAGTGTTCTTGATTATTTAATATGATAGAATTGACTCTAGGCAGCATGAGTGACTTTGAAATGTATTCAGAAACATATAAAAGTAGATGTTTTGTCTTTTTGTTCATGTTTAAAAGTCTCAAGGTAGAATTTTAATGATAGAATTCAACAAAGAGAATTTGTAAACTTGTCAAGTGAGCAAGATGTATATTTGATGATGTGAAAGGAAATCTGATTATAGCTAGGACTGAGAACTGAAATGGGAAAAACTCAACCTCATACCCAACAAGATAAACATTATTGACTCTATTTTGGACTCATATATCTGCTGTTTACTGCAGGATACACATGTGCCATTTTATTTACATTTCCTTTTTTCCTTTCTAAATGTATTTATTATGTATGCTATTCCTCTTATTTATATTCATTTTTATTTTGTTATGTTGTCCAGTTTGATATATGATAATTATACTTTCATGTAGTCTTTGTTTCCACCCCTGAAACAGATGGGATGATAGATGAAATATAGTGCTGGAGTAGGAAAAATTCTTAAAATGTTGTTAACAGGAGCTATTTATTTTTTATGATAATTAGCATTTGTTGTTGTCATGGATGAATGCTTTTAAACACCCTGAAAGTCTGTTATAGCTGTGAATGACGTCCAAAAATGATGGAAAAGAATTGGCTTCAGAAACAAAGCTGTGTTTCTGTCAGTCATTTTGAAACATATGATTCATTTTAAATATAAACTAAAAATAAGTTGGATAGCTGTCAGCTTGTAAGTAATTCCAGGATAAGTTGTGAATTTTTGCTTTAAAATCCTTGTGTTTCATCTTTGTTTATAGATCAGCAGTCCATTGACAAAAAACTCTGGACTGTTAAACAGAAATCTAGAATTCTATTCCCAGTTTTGCTTCTAAAATTACCAGTACAACTTTGGATAAGACAAGAAGGGAATGGAAATGGCTGAAGAAATGAACTCTAATGCACTATGCATTGTGGTAGTTGCTATCATATAAACTATTTCACTTAATCTTCAAAACAATTCTGTGATTCCCAAAGGAAATAGGTTATCACCTCATCACTTTTTCTTCCTCCAGTGACTGGCTCTCCTGCCTTCCAGCAGCCTACAACAGTAATATGAAAGAACATTTTGCTCATCTTTTCCTTTCTTCAGCTCCACAATCAAGCTCTAATGATTGTCAATCTATATCTTTAAGATCTCTCCAATCTTTTTATTTTTTCCATCCTCTACCACTTCTTAGGTCGAAATCAACATATCTGTCAGCTGGATTATTAGTTACAGCCTCCTAACTGGTCCCTATTTCAATTCTGCATCCTGCTAATCCAGTATCTCCACTACAGTTAAAGTAATTTAAAAAACTGCAGTTCTGATCCATTCCCCTCTGAGTAGCTTCTCATAGCTCCAAAGAAAAAAATCAAAACTTTTTAGGAAGCCTTATAAGGAAGGCCTGATGTGATCTAGTTCCTGTATCTCTCCAGTGATATTTGAATCTAAATCCACCACTATTTCTTTAAAACTGAGCCATCAAACTTCTTTTACTTGCTGAAAATAATATTCTGTTCACCTGGAAGGCTTTCATTCTGATCCCACTCCTTCTAGCCACTAAGTGCACCCACATGCGTATGCACCTTTGTAAACATACACTCACGCATACCATCTGTCCTAGATATCAGAAAGACAGGTTCCACTGACCCCTGCTCCCAAATCTGGAATAAATTTCCCCAAATTCCCGAAGCACCGTAGTAACTCCCATGACCCCTCCCATGAGAATGCTCATCATACTATGAATGGCTTGTCTTAGCTGTATCTTTCATTGCATCAAACACACATCTGAGCAGGATGGAGTCTAAAACTGCTCACCATTTTATCACTAGCACTTAGAATATTGCCTGGTGCACGGAAATACATTAATAAATATTTAAGGAATGAATACACAAAGAAGATGTTATTATATGTATTATTTAGACAAGGAAACTCCAATGAGTTAAGTAATCTGTGTTAAATTCAGTTAGGTAGCTTTAAATATTTATCATTGAATAAATAGATTTAACAATAATTTTCAGAAAAATATATATGATTTTTTAAGATTTAAAAAATTTTATAAGAAATCTAGAGTGAATTATACTTATGTCTGATTTCAACTGCAATTAAACATGTATTTACTTATTTGAACAATAATCCATCAGACTCCTACTGTATACCAGACACTACCTTACGCAGAGGGGACAGGATTATAGATAAAACTTTGACTCTTTCCATGGGCTCAGAGTTGAGTGAGTGGAGGAGTGTTACATGGGATCAGGGCATTATTATAGCGTAGCAAGTGCAGAGAGAGGCAAGAAAATGATATTTTGGCAACTAAGGAGAGGAAAGGGCTTAAATCTGCCTGGAAATGACAGAGGAGAATTTGGGAGAAAGTGACATTATCATGAAATTATCATGGAGGGGAAGTAAAAATGCTTCAACTGGAGAAGGGGCCGACGGAAACAACAAGGACGAATGTAAGGATGCCTGACAGAACCAGTTTGTCAGGAAAGGACATTCTGTGACTGGGGATCAGAAACATGGAAGATAAAGAAAGATGAGTGAGAGTTTATAAAAGACTAGCACAAGAAATATCACAATGATCTTTTTACCAGCTATTCACCTTTTCTTGCCCCTCGGCCCTGGAATCTGCATAGTTATAGCCACGTCATAGATGTCTCTGTGATGTGACCCTGCTTTCCAAACCACCACTGAGCACCTCAAAGCTGAGCTATAGCCATCCGTTCCTTTCCTAGGAACTCAGATAGGGACATAGAGGAAGGGACACTCAGCAGCCTGGACTATCATGGTTATGGTGGTCTTTGGTGTCAGAAATTCCTGATTGAAATCCTGGCCTGGTTGTGTAATTTTTAGCAAGTTACTTGACTACTAAGACCCTGATGCATTTGTAAGGTGAGAATAGCATGTACTTCACAGGATTGTTGTCATGAGTCATGAGATATGTAAAGTGTCTCATAAAGCAAACATACTAGGAGCTTAAAATTTGAAACAATATAAATGCTAGGTGCCACATGCCATTTTTACTTCACCATCCTCTATGAAAAAGAAATTATTATTAATCTCACTTTTTTGAAATTGAAACATGTTTATTGTAGGAAATTTAGGAACTACAAAAACATGTGACAATAAGATAAAATAATCAAGATTTTTACCATCAAAATAATCATTGTTAAATTTCTTTCCAATCTATTCTCTACAAATACATACAGGCATATATACATATATATGTACACACACAGACACACACACACAAATACATAAACGATATGCCAGTTAGAGTTCTAGACAAGAAATATAAGGATGACTATTTGTAATCCCACTTTTTTAATACGAGAAAATTTAAATGCAATGATTTGAAGTAATTTGCCCAAGGTACATAGAATTGAAGTAGCAGATCTAGGTTTTGAACCTAGACAGTCAGCTCCAGAATCCACTCTATTAAATACATGATTAAATATATAATTTTAGTTGTTTTGGGTTTTGGCTCGTTTTTTAATCATTGTTTTAAGCAAAGGCATGGCACTATTTTTGTTAAAGGCTTTCTGATTGCAGTGTGGAGAATGTGTTGGGGATATTGAGACATAGAGGGGAATACAGCAAGACCAGAAACAGAAGAATTTCTTAATTAGCCAAGTTGGAAAAGATAGCTTCAATTAAAAAGGTATGATGGAATGATGCTGAGGTGGAAAATTCTAAAAAGGTTTAGTAGATACATATTGTGGGATTTTGTAAGTAGATAAGGGCAGGGGTGATGAAGACAGAAGATGAGAATAAACTGTTATGTTTCTGGTCTGGGCTACTAATGAGTGGCACATTTGCCTAGAAGGGGAAAATAAAGAAAAGAGACCTGGGGGAGAAGATATTAATACTTGTTAAGAAGTTTACTTCTTAACATATTAAGTTTGAACATCTGTGAAATGTTCACCTGAAATCATCTGGTAGTATTAGAGGTATCAGCAATACATTTTGAAAAACTGGAATATAGTATGGATATGTAATGTTTTCATTAGCATTTTACTCTGCCCTTCGTTTGGACTTCTTTGTAATATGGGGAAATGAAGGATATTGGGAAAAAAACAATGAAGCCAAAAACAGGGTGAAGGTACAGGAAGTTTAGCATCGTGTTAGTGGGTTGGCAATCATGGAGGTGATTATAGACAGGAAAAGAACTTAGGGGAAATAATGTGAATTAGTTTAATTAAGAATGGAAATCTGTCATCTTTTTAAGGAATTGTGATATTTAACAACTTTAGCCATGATTAATTTCTATAATATCACAGGGAAAAAAGCCAAGGCTTTTATCCTAAGAAAAAGAAAAAACACTTTCTTTAAATACTGACTATTAATTTGAGTGAAGTATATTTATAGACTTTGTTTTAGATATAACTGTGGAATTAGTTTAATAAAATGGGAAGTCAATTAATAGTAAAAATAAAAATATTTTATCTTGGATGCTATATTTAAATAGGATGAAATAATTCAATAGAGTGATATGAAAATTAATATGAAAATATATATTCCTAGAAGACACTGTTTTTTAAATAATATAATATGTTATATTATAAAACATAGAACCAAATAATTTCAATTTTATTTCAGAGAGTTGGGTAATTTGGATCTTAGATGATTATATGTTGTACATTTTAAATACAAAGCTTCAAGTGCTGTGTTCTCTAATTCCAAGTGAAAATACAATTAGCAATTATGAGTTAAACCTAATTATTTGGATATAGTTGATTACATAGCTTGGTGTAGTGGTATTTCCACAAAGTTGGTTATGCTTGAACTTGGCTTTTTAAATTCTATTTAAATAAGCATAGCAATTTTAAGTATATTGTTTCTTGGGTTCTGATTACATGATAGTGAATATTTTAAATATGTGTATAGGACTAATTCTTTCTCTAAGTTTTAATATGTTTAAAATATATGCCAACACTTAAAGAGAAAAATAAAATTTTTAATCCACAAAAATCACACAATTCATACTTCTGTAGATAGTGAAATAAATACATACCTAGGTCTAAAAGAAGCATAAACAGATCTTGAACCAAACCTCAATGATCAGTAATATTTGCATTTTTTTGGAAAAGAAAAAAAATCATGAAATGAAAATAATTCCCCTGGTGATGGTCACACACTGCCAATTTCTTTATACCTAAATTTTCCTAAATTTAAACATATGGGAATATCCCTCTTGGTAGGTACTTTCCCCATTAGCTTTTTCTTGTCTGTCTTCCTCTTGATGCAGCATAGAGGGAAGGGTAGTTCTTTTATTACCTCTCTGCAGCACTTGACAATTTTGGCTGCTCCCTTCTGCAGAAGAAAAATAAAACTTTCCTGCTTTTGTTTCTGTTCTATCATTCTCTCCTTGTCATCTCCTCCTTTTTAGTCATTTATTCCCATTCTCATACTCAGACTCTTTTTTCTTTCCCTATTTCTTAAATACCGATGTTGTTTAAGGTTTTATTTCCAATCTTTGGTTTTCTCACTTATTTGCCTGACGCTCCCTAAAATCTTTCATCAGACCCATGCTTTCGTCTGCCTATATCCGGTATCCACATCTTCAGTTATTTTTACTGACCTCTGTACTCATAGATTCAGCCGCCCATTGATTATTTTTATTTGAATATCTCATCGGCACATCTAACCCAACGTGCCAAAAGCCAAATTCATTATTAGTACCCCCACAACTTTCTTTTCTCCTGAATTTTCTTCTTTATTGGGCTGCCTCAGCTACATCTCTAGTGATCATTCTATTTTCTTGTCTCTCTCTCATCCCCCATGTTTATTGGATCCCTAGTATTTCCCATTTTTATCTCACATTTCTCAGATTTACTCCTCACTTCCATCCCTACTACCTGTCTTAGTTAACATCCTTATCGTTTTGTGCATGAACCATGTCCTGCCTGTTGCCCTATTTAAGCTCATTTGTGTAATGCAGACAAAAGTGTTCTTTTTGAAGTAACAGTCTGATGATGTCATTCTTAGCCTAAAACTGTTCAGTGTGTCCCTAGTTCTTGGAAGAATGAGTTCTAATCCCTCAGCATGACACATGCAGCTTCTGTCATTGGCACTCTCATGCTTCTCTGATTTTACTTCCATGGTATTCCTTCTGGAATTATTACTGTGCTACAGCTTTCCTTGAATAATTGCAATTCTCCCTTATCAATCATGCTCTGCTATCTCAATATCTTTGCTGTGCACAAACTATTCTCTGTGCCTAATACATCTCTCACAATTGGTGGCTTATTTATGAACTTTAAGATGTACCTTAAAATAGTCTTGTGAAGTAACCTTCCCTGACTCCTACTCATGTGAATCGATAACTCTATTCTTTGTGTGTATGATGCAAGAGTTACTTTAGTTGATAAAATAGTTCATCATCATTTCTATAGTAAATCTTATTTTCAACATCCTCACAGAACAAATTTAGCAAGGGTGATGCTTTCCTGGGCACAGGAGCTCTAAATATGTTATAATTCATTCATCTATTTATTCATTTCTTCCTTTATTTATTCCTTTACTATACAAATAATTATTGACTATATCTACTATATGTCAGCACTCTTCTAGGTACTGGAGATACAAGAGTAAACAAAAGACAAAAAATCTTTGCCTTATGGAGTTTATATTCTAATATTGGGTGATAAACAATAACAAAATAAATATCTGTATTCCATTGTATCAAATGTGATAAGTATTGTGGAGAGAAATAGAAGAGGTGTTGGGGATATAAGGGAGGGAATATTGCAATATTAAGTAGGGTTCTCAGAAGAAACCTTACTTAGAGGGTGACATTTGAGCTAAGATTTGAATAAACTGAGGAAATATGTCATGGGAATATCTGAAGGAAGAGTGTTCCAGAATAAAAGCAAGGAGGTACAAAATAACCAAGGGGGAAAGAGATTAATAATTTCAAGGCAAAGGAATATTTTCTAGTTATGAGGAGGAGTTTTGGGAAACTTCAAAAAGTGAATGAGATTTTTGTGACATCTCTTATTTGCTTTATATATATATATATATTTATGTAAGTAGAAATATGACTACATATGTGTGTGTTTCATTATTGCCTTGGCAAAAATAATGTCATTTCTTTAACAGTAGCTCAGAGTAGAGGGTTGATCACATAAAGATTTATTTTTATATTAGTTACATAAAATTGATTGTGTTCCATAACACCAGCCCCGAAAATATTGACAGCATTCATTTTTAATTGCAATAAGATTTCAGATTAAGAGGAGAAATAAGTCTAACATAAATCCATTTCTGCACGATATAATAGACAATTTATTGGATAGTTGATTAAAAATAATCAATTCTGTATCAGAAATACTTTTTTAAAGATCCAGATCCTCTCTGGATTAAATTAGAACCTAAGTTTGATATTAGTGATAAATGAGGTTAACGTAACTCAACGTAACATAACAAAATGAGCAGTATTGGTGGCATGATGGCAATATGGTGTAGAAAGGGTAGTCTTTTCAATGTATGATGCCAGAACAATTGAATACCAATAAATAAAAATGAACTCATAATGAAACATAGAACTAAATATAAGACTTAAAACTATAAAACTTCTAGAAGACAGTACGGGAGAAAGTCTTTGTGACCTTGTGTGCTTAGACATGATACAACATCACCCTAATTACTAATAACGTTGAATATAACTGTCTTTCTAAAACAATTTTCTGTTTCCTGAGACCTAATTCTTGCTCCTCAACATTGTGTAAAAGTTTACTTTGTTTTAAATATAAGGTATATGAGGTATATTTGGAGGTAAAATTATCTAAGAACCAAAAAAATTGAGAAAGTAAAAAGATAACTGAAAGCCAAATTCTAGACAGGCTAAATGTTCATCATTGTTTTAGAATTCTTTCAAATTGGAGGTAGGTCAGTGTCCACTGGGATAGCATTTCAGAGACTCAAAAAGGAACCCAAGAAATAATTTTTTGCATGAATGCATTAAATGCATAGTAAATCTATCCTGTTATAAACAGAATCCTGATTAACAAAATCAAATGACAAATATAAAGACTAACATGTACCTCTCCCTGCCCCATATCAAAGGCATTATTTCAAATAACTAAAGGCATTATTTTACTATTCATACATATTTGCATTTTTATAAACCCAATAATCTTGCTCTTGAAAAAACAAAGTTTATTATATAACATATGTTATAATTATAACCCAATTATAAAATTCCCTGTTAATTTATAACACGGAATGGGATTACCTGAGCTACTGTTAAAACTAAAGATTTCTAGGCCAATCCCTATGATTCAGTTACTCTGGAGTTATAGGGGCTTGAGTTTTGAACAGGAAACATGGCTAATTGTGGTAGGCATTGCTCATGGTTACCAATGTCTGGTTGTTTCTACTTCTAGACCTCAGGGGGTTGCATTTCCCTAATCCTTGAATTTAGGCATGGCCAAGTGGATTGCTTTAGCAGATGAAATGTAATAAGTGGTGTTGCTCACTTTCAGGCAGAAACATTTAATTGCCTCACTCTTACTTCTCCAGCTCACTCATTCTTTGGCATAACAATTGTGCTGCAAGTTCAAAGCATCCTAAAACACTAAGCCAAAATATCGAAGACAGTTACCCTGAAGAATTGTCTGGATCTATAGCAGACCTGGCTTTTATGAGAGATAACATCTTGTTTTGTTAAATCACTGTGATTTGGGGGATGATTTTTCCTATGGCATGACCTCATCTATTGGTTCTTAAACTTGAGTGTGCATTAAAAACATTAAGAAGGCTTGTTAAAACACTGCTTGCTGGCCTTGTTCCCAGTTTCTGATTTAGTAGGTGTGGATTGTAGTCTGATAATTTTTTTTTTCTCATAAGTTCCTGGGTGATCATGATGCCACTAGTTTAGCAGCTACACTTGAGAACCACTATCTATCCAATCCTGACTAATATACAAATTTTCACATTTTGAAAAATAATTGTTAAATCAAACTTGTCAATATAATAAACAAAGGTATCGTTTTGTATAAAAAAACAAATTTGAAAATTTTAAGCAAACTTTCAATGTTTTTTGTCATTTAACATTGACAAAATTATCATTAACTTTTTAAAAACACTTATTTCAGTTGTCTGAACTTCAACACTGAGTAGTGTTAATTCTGCTAAATATTCTTGTCCTTAGAGTGTTTTAGACAGTTTCGAATTAGCTTTAATATGGAGAAAGAACATCTATTGTAAATGCAATAAAAATTGTCAAATATAAATTAATAAGATTTAAAATAATATTATAACATCTATTTCATAAAAATTTATGAATAGTTTTACTTTGTAATTTAATTTTTAACCAATTTTGCAAAAAGTACTAATTGCATAGATAATGATTCTGATTTGTTAATTAAGCATTTTTAAAAAATCTCCGATTTCATTTTCACAATGAACTTTTTATCCAATTGAAATAATTGTGTTGACATTAAAGAAAGAAAATTAAGTCGGCCCTTGAAATTTTAACACTAACTTGTTAATTACCCTATTAATTACATAATGAAAAACGACAAGCTATAATTCCATTTTCAAAAATAAGGCTGAAGGTCAGAGAGCTATCTTACTGGCATATTGAGATACCAAAAATTATAAGTGATGCAATTTTCAGATGCCATTAGAAACTCAGCCTATGGACTAGATGAATGTTTTAAATATAATCCTTAGACATAGTTTTATATCTATTCTTAAAGAAAATAGCTATTTTAGATTAAGAAATAACAAAGCAAAGATATTTGCATTTTTTTTAAAAAAAAGACAAATCTAAAGGGCTTTCAAACACTGCCCTGGTCTTAGCTTTTACATTAAGCAAAGGGTTCCATATGCTTTTTGCCTACAGTAAAGATCAAAGAGCATTCACAGAGGCTTTTGGCAATCCAGAAATAAAAAGAATGGTTTTTCCCTGCGATTAAGCAATAATTCTTTAAATTTTTTTTTTGTGTGAGATAGAATAAATCAAAATTATGCAGGGCAAATTTTACATACACAGTGACATATCGTGGTATTGTTTACAAATTTGTGTATACATTTTCCTCAGTACTATTTATTGTCGTAACTGCTTCACTGTTTAGGAGAATAGAATAGGTCCAAAAAGACTTTGTAAAACTGACATTGTTTGTAACTCTGTTTGTCATTAGTTTAGAGTAGAGATAGACTTAACACTTGTACCAAATTTAGTTGTCGTTGTCTTAAAACACATATAATAACACCATAATACAGTACTCAGATTTTTAAAAATTTGTAA
This sequence comes from Avahi laniger, assembly GCA_963575035.1. Classification (NCBI taxonomy): domain Eukaryota; kingdom Metazoa; phylum Chordata; class Mammalia; order Primates; family Indriidae; genus Avahi; species Avahi laniger. The sequence continues at coordinate 20,868 of CAUYSK010003023.1, forward strand.
TTATGGTAAAATACACACAAAAAAATTTACCATCTTAACCATTTTTAATACCTTTTAGTAGTGTTAAATATATTTACGTTGTGCAATCAATCTCCAGAACTTTTTCACTTTACAAAACTAAAACTCTATATCCATTAAACAATTCCCCATTTCTCCTCTCCCTAGTCACTGGAAAACATCATTCTACTTTCTGTTTCTGTGAATTTGACTACTTTAGATACCTCACATAAATTGAATTGAATAGTGTTTGTCTTTTTATCACTTGCTTATTTCACTTAAAATAATGTCTTCGGGATGAGAAATTGCCTAATGGGTACTATGTACATTAATCAGGTTAGAGTTAAACAAAAAGCCCAGACTTCCATACTACACGTAACGAATCGGCACATGTACCCCATAAATCTATAAAACTCATTTTAAAAATTAAATTAATTTAAAAAATAAAATTCATTCATAATTATTTAAAAGTAAAATAAAATAATGTCCTAAAAGTTCATCCATATTGCCATGTTATAGTATGTGTTGGAATATCCTTCCTTTTTAAGGCTGAATAATATTCCATTGTATGGATGTATCACATATTGTTTGTCCATTCATATGTCAAACATGGGTTGCTTTCACCTTTTGGCTATTGTGAATAAGGCTGCTGTGAACAAGGGGATACAAATATCACTCTAGACTCTGTTCTCAATTCTTTTGGCTATATAGCTAAAAATGGAATTGCTCAATCATATGGTAATTCTATGTTTAATTTTTTTTTACTTCAGCATATTATGGGGGTACAGATGTTTAAGTTACATATGTTGTATGTTTAATTTTTTTAGGAACCACCATATTGTTTTCCACAGTGGATGTATCACCACCAATGCACAGTTTCTAATTTATTCATATCCTTACCAACACTTGCTATTTTTTTTTGATAATAGCCATCTTTATGATTATGAGATAATATCCCATTGTGGTTTTGATTTACACTTTTCTAATTATTAACAATGTTGGATGTCATCTCATTTGTTTGTTAACCATTTGAGCATTTTTTTTGGAGAAATGTCTATTCAAGTCCTTTGCCAACTTTTTATTACAGTTGTTTGACTTTTTAGTTGTTGAGTTGTAGAAGTTCTTTATATGTTCTGGATATTAACCCCTTATCGGATAAGTGGTTTACAAATATTTTCTCTCATTCCATAGACTGTCTTTTCACTCTGTTGATTGTATCCTTTGATGCAAATTTTTAAATTTGGTAATTCAGTTTATCTATTTTTCCTTTTTTGCCTGTATTTTTCTGTCATATCTAAGAAATCATTGCCAAATCCAATATCATAAACATTTTCCATTATATTTTTTTCTAAGAGTTTTATAGTTTTAGATCTTATAGTTAGGTCTTTTATCTTTTTTAACTTAACTTTTCTGTGGTAAATGGTAAGAGTCCAATCTTATTTCTTTGCATATAGATATCCAGTTTTCCTAACTCTGTTGGTTGAAAATATTATCTTTTTCCCACTTAATGGTCATGGCACCCTTGTTGAAAATCATTTGGCCTTATATGTGAGGGTTTATTTCTGACCTCTCTATTGTATTTTATTGATCTATATATTTATATTTATGCCAGTATCATACTGTTTTTATTATTGTAGCTATGCAATAAGCTTTGAAATCAGGAACTATGAGATTTCCAATTTTCTTCTTCTTTTTTAAGATTGTTTTGACTATTCAGGATTTTCTGAAATTCCATATGAATTTTAAGATGGATTTTTTATTTCTATAAAAAATGCCATAGGGATTTTGATAACAATTATATTAAATTTCTAAATCACTTTGAGTAATGTATTTAGGTTTATAAAATCCAGACAAATTTGAGTTATATTATACTTTGTAAATGATACATTTATTTTTCTATTTATTTTTAATTTCAGAATATTATGGGAGTACAAATGTTTTAGTTACATGGATTGCTTTTATACTACTTGAGTCAAAATTATTAGTGTGCCCATTGCCCAGATAATGTATATTGTACCTGTTAGGTATAATTTCACCCATTGCCCTCATCTTCTCTCCCTCTTGCATCATTTCCATTGAGTTTTACTTCCATCTGTACACATGCATGTTCATCAGTTAGTTCCAATTTAATAGTGAGTACCTGTGGTGTTTTTCCATTCTTGTGATACTTCACTTAGGAGAGTAGTCTCCAGTTTCATCCAGATTGTTGCAAAAGATATTAATTCATTTTTTTTATGGCTGAGTAGTACTCCATGGTATACATATACCACATTTTATTAATCCACTCTTGAACTGATGGGCACTTGGGTTGATTTCACATCTTTGCTATTATTAATTGTTCTGCAACAAACATTCAAATACACGTGTCTTTCTGATAAAAAGACTTTTTTTCCTTTGGGTAAATACTCAGTTGTGGGATTGCTGGATCATATGGTAGGTCTACTTTTAGTTTTTTGAGGAATCTCCATACTATTTTCCATAGAGGTTGCACTAGTTTGCAGTCCCACCAACAGTGTATAAGTATTCTTTTCTCTCCACATCCACACAAGCATCTATTATTTTGGGACTTTTTGATAAAAGCCATTTTCACTGGAGTTAAGTGATATCTTATTGTGGTTTTGATTCGCATTTCTCTGATGATTAATGATATTGAACATTTTTTTGTATGTATATTGTTCATTAGTCTATCTTCTTTTAAAAAGCTTCTATTCATATATTTTTCCCATATCTAAAGGGGTTGTTTGATACTTTCTTGCTGGTTTCCTTGAGTTCTTTGTAGATTCTAGTTATTAGACCTTTATTTGATGTAGAGCATGTGAATATTTTTCCCATTTTGTAAGTTGTCTATTTGCTCTATTGATTGTTTCCTTGACTGAGCAGAAGCTTTTTAATTTAATCAAGTTCCATTTATTTATTTTCATTGTTGCTGTGATTACCCTTGGGGTCTTATTCATTATTCTTTGCCTAGGCCAATATTGAGAAGAATTTTTCCAACATTTTTTTCTAGAATTCTTATGGATTCGTGTCTTAGATTTAAGTCTGTTATCCATTTTGAATTAATTTTTGTGAGTGATAAGACAAATGGATCCTATTTCAATCTTCTACATGTCATTTTCCAATTTTCCCAACCCCATTTATTGAGTAGTGGTTGTTTTCCCCAGTGTATATTACTGTCTACTTTTTCAAAGATCATGGAAATTAAACAACCTACTATTGAATTATTATTGGATCAAGGAGGAAATTAAGGTATAAATCAAAAGATTCCTCAAATGAAATGACAAAGGGTACACAAGTTATCAAAATCTGTGGGATTCAGCAAAAGCAATCCTAAGGGGAAAATTCATAGCCTTAAATGCCTACATTAAAAAGACAGAGCGTTCACAAATCAACAGTCTAATGAATTATCTCAAGGAACTGGCAAAGGAGGAGCAAACCAAATTCAAAACCAGCGGAAGAAAAGAAATAACCAAGGTCAGAGCAAAACTAAATGAAATTGAAAACAAAAAGAAATATAGAAGATTAATAAAACAAAAAGTTGGTTCTTTGTAAAGATAAACAAAATTGATAGACTTCTTGCTAGATTAACCAGCAACAGAAAGGAAAGGACCCAAATTAGCTAAATCACAAACTGAAAAAAAAAAAAAAAAGGATTGTTGAGGAAATGGACAAATTCTTGGAAACACTCAACCTCCCAAGGCTCAAGCAGGAAGAAATAGAATTCCTGAACAGACCAATTATTAGCAACAAAATTAAAGCAGCTATGAAAAAATCTTCCAACAAAAAAGTTCTGGACCAGATGGTTTCACAGCTGAATTTTATCAGAACTACAAAGAAAAATTGGTACACATACTGCAGAAATTATTTCACAACATTGAGAAGGAAGGAATCTTCCCCAACTCATTCTATGAAACCAGTATCACCTTGATACTGAAAGCAGGAAAGGACACAACAAAAAAAGAAAACTACAGACTAATATCCCTTATCAATAGAGATGTAAAAATCATCAATAAAATTCTAGCAAACCAAATTCAACAGCATATCAAAAAAATAATCCACCATGACCAAGGGGGCTTCATTACAGGGATACAAGGATGGTTCAAAATACATAAATCCATAAAAGTGATTCACCACATAAACAAAAGCAAAAACAAAGATAATATGATCATCCCAATAGATGGAAAAACAGCATTTGACAAAATTCAGCACTTGTTTATGATAAAAACTCTTAGTAAAATAGGCATAAATGGAATATATCTCAAAATTATAAAAGCCATATATGACAAATCCACACCCAATATCATACTGAATAGGGAAAAGTTGCAAGCATTTCCACTTAGAACTAGAACAAGACAGGATCCTTAGTGTCACCACTTTTCTTCCACATAGTACTAGAAGTCCTAGCCAGAACAATCAATCAAGAGAAGGAAATTAAGTGTATCTAAATGGGGAAAAAAGGGGCTAATCACTCTTTGCTGATCATATGATCTTATACCTAGGAAACCCCAAAAATTCCACCCAGAGACTCCTGAAATTGATAAATATTTTTCAATGTATTAGTCTATTTAGTAGCTAGTCAACTAACACAGACTCTTCATTGACCTCAGATCCCAGTGCAATACATGTGTTGCTTCAGTTAGGTTCCACAATTCCTCTTTAATTTGGGCTGTATTCTTTACTAGTTATCAACAACACATGGAAGGAAGTCATATCTCATTAATTCCTATAAAATCATATTTGAAGGAAATTTTTTGAAAATCATATCGTTCTTAATAAATTCATTATATACTGATCTCACATACTCATTACATAAACAAATACTTTATCAAGTACTTTGTTGGCCTGACAAGAAGCAAACATGAATAAGATGTTTTCTATTCTCCAAGTACTTAAAAACTAGTGTTGCAAATAAATTACAATACGGTATCACAAGTGCTAAAAGAGTTATATAAAAGTGCAAACAAGAGGTTGAGATCAAGGAAATCTAAATGATTAGAGAAAGTAAATTGAAATTTGAAATGTCACTTAAATCGGATCTCAAGGAATGTTAAGAGAAGGTAAGATAAGAAGTGCAAATGGCCAGAGCTATGATATAGTGTGGTGAATTTGTAGCATGATGAAATGTCTACTGGGGTTGAAGCATAGGGCATCAGCTAGGGATACCTGAGAATAATAACAAATGGGTCAAAAGAGACCACGAAAGGTCTGGAATGACTGTAAATCAGAGAGAATATACAAATAAGAACTAAGAAAGGTTAGTCACAAGTAACCCTGTGGAAGGGGCTGAGAGTCGTCATATTTGAGATGACCAAATATGATTGGACAGGTTGGAGGCATAAATAGTTTCCAAGGGTACTCTAAGTACAGTCTTGGTTTGGGCTTCATAGTTGCTTTAGAATATAAAAAGTGATTAACTTTTGTAGTTATTGGTGCTGCTTAGCAATATATCTAGCTCTGTTCTCAGGCACAGAGCAGAATTGCGTTTTCTCACCCTCTTTTAAGCTGGACAAGGCCATGTGATTTTCTTTTGATAATAAAATGTGAGCGAAAGTACTGAAGTACTTCTCAGTGAATGTTTTAAAAGCAAGTGATCAATTTGTCACATATTATTCCCCATGCTGTGATAATGAGAACATGTCTCCAGATGGAAGTCCTGGAGTAATTACAACATGCGGAACCACCCTACTGATCCATGTTAGGCAAGCAGTAGAAAAAGTAAACTTGCATATTGTTTAGCCCCTGAGATTCGGGGTCTGTTTTTATGGAAACATAACTTAGTCTATCCTGTGTAATACAATAAGTAAAACATAATAGTTGTAGAAGGCCTTGTTAACAAAAAGGAGAAAGAAGAAAAAACTTAAAATCAACCATAGTTTTACCAAAATGAACCATTAACTATTTTAATATTTACTTTTTAAAGTATGTTTAATGTTATAGAGAAGTTTAATTTATCACATCAATTTTTAACTTAATGGTGACAGATGATCACTGGGCTAAAGATGTATGCCATTGCCATCTCTCACAGGAGATTAGCTGTTCTGTCAGTGGCTGATTTGTTATGACCCAGCTTGTAATTATGAGATTATAGGTTTAGGTTGGCAAACATGTCAGCTGGCTATCATCAATTTCTCTCTTAAATGGGAAAATGTAATACATAACAGGATTGTCTTGAATCTTATAAGGTATGTAAAATAAGTGACACATAGTAGGCTAAACAATAAAGGCTAGAAGGGCTATTTTGTCTCTTCAAAGGTTTGCTTATTAAAATTTAAAAATATCTGATAACTTTAAGACATAAACAATTTTTGTTCACCAAATGGAGCATAATATAATAATTCTCCATTTCTCTTAAACAAGTATATGTCATGTTCTTTAAAAAGATTTGAACTTGTTTGAGTAGTTAGAAAATTTCCTTTGTAGATCTGATTTTACAAGTTGATGATTTTTTATTGCACTGTTACCTAAAAAAATCCTGAACTTCCTTGCTTTTGATTAGCCTTTATCATCCTTCTAAGAATTTTGATGATAATATATTTTTAAGTTTCATTAATGCATATTTATTTTGAATATGTGTATCACTTCTGCCCTTCACTGTCTCTCTAACACTACAGTTAAATAATGAAAAAATTAACTTTGTTATCGAACTCTTATTACATGTAAGTGATATTTATAACTTTTTGTGATAAATCCTATCACCATCTAGTACCTTTGGATAATATCTTCTATTTCTGTCATTTCATTTTATATTGTCTTAAAAATTATCAGTGGGGACTGCCTACTCTTCTCATAAGGATTTTAGTTTGTTGCTTCTCTCCCCAATAAGCTATTCCACAGGGAAGGGGATTTTACATCTTTAGAACTGTGTCCTGACCTCCTGGAACAGGATATGTCTTATAGCAGATGCTTAATACACATTTTTTGAGTGAATTAATGAGTAAATATGTACAGGTTTTTGTTTAAGAATCCATATTCTAATACGAGTGCATCCCCTACTTGGATTTTAAAAGAAAAGGTTTTGTTATCTTCTTGGTGACTTAATTACAGTGCTGCATTTCTAGTTGAGACTACAAGACTTACTTGTGTTAATCTAAATCCAGTTAATTTTTACCTACTTGCCTTCTGATAAAGTAAAAACTAAGCATAATTTCAAAGGACCAGAAGGAAACTTAGTAATGAAAATATTTATTATTGTAACTGTGGTGATGATATCATGATGTCAAAACTAATGAAATTTTATACTTTAAATTTTAGTTTACTGCAATTATACCAGAATACAATAGAAAAAAAAACTCAGTAAAAAAAAAATCAAATTGCTTCATTTTATAGCTGTAACATTTCAGTAAATATTCTGCCCTTACATTTCAAAATTTACAAAATTATCATCACAGAATATTGAAGGTGTCTATTGAGATTCTTTACTGGTGGAATAAATTAAAATTCCTGCCAGAGAAAGAACTTAAAACTGCTACATTTCTGTCTCTTTCAGTATCATCTTAAAATTTCCAATCTTCAAACAAGAATAGTTGCAAAGGAGAAAAGAATAGAGACATTTGGAGAGAAAATTATCCCATTACTATTAACACAGAGAAGAGAAACTGGAAAGAGATATAATGAATAAGAAATAACCATCAATAATGATCATTATGACAACAGCTATTGAAAACTTGCTGCATGCTAGTTACAGTCTAAGCAAATAGCATGCATTCCTCATTTTTCTATTTTCATGACAATTCTTTTTTGTTGTCCCTACATATACAGATGTGAAATCTGAGTCTTAAAGACATTAAGGAACTTTTCCAAGGAAAAATAAGTGTCAGAATCAGGATTTAAATGCAAAATGTTGAATGTAGCACTCACATTTTTCACTATTAACTCTATACTTTCTGATGACAGAAACAAATAAGGAAAAACTGAGGGGTAATACAAAAAGAAACAAGCCTCTATACGTATTGATAGGTGAGGAGGGACTTAGCAGCAGATGCTAAACAATGGGCCAGGGTCCACAGTCTCTACGTACATCTCTGCATGACAGAACTCTGATGTAGACAATTGACTCCAGGCAGAGAAATGTTAAGGCATGTGGAACGCATTAAATAGAAGCCATCATCTGATATAATCTTCGCAACTTTTGCACTATGTGCAGGTTTAAGGACCCAAAGTTTTATCCAAGATTATAGAAGTGCACTTTAAGGAAAGTTTTTATTTTATGAGACATAAGAAATTATAGCCAAATAGAAATGGGAGATAAACAGAGATGAGTAAATGGTATATATAGTATTTCCAGTTTTAGAAACGATAAAGATTATATCTGAACCAGCATACCATCACCATAAAAAAGATACATAATGTCATAATGTCCTTCATTCAACTCAGTCATGTTTTTTTTCTGACTGAAGATGAATAGACTCTGCCATATTATAAAAGGGAAGGCAAAATAAAGTTCGCTCATGGAAAATGTACCTAAATGGCTGGAATACACATCTTATAAACTAGAACATAAATTGTTCAAATGGGAAGCAGAAGGCAGCATTACATATCACTGTGATGTGCTAGTGTTGGTCTCAAATATCTATGGCTTAGGCGAAAGTTTCTCAGCCTTGGTACTGTTTACATTGGGACCAGATAATTTTTTTGTTGTGGGAACCTAGCCTGTATATTGTAGGATGTTTAGCAGCATCCCTGGCCTTTATCCACCAGATATTAGTAGCACCTGCCGTCCCCAGACTTTACCAAAAGTCCATCCCCTGGTGGCAACATCACCTCTGATGGAGAACCACTGGTTTATTAAAGTGTATTCGTAATCATCGTTTTTGGGTAAATAAGTACGTTGCAAACTTGCAATAAAAATAGGCTACAACTTTAGGTATGTTACAGCTCAGAAGTCTACCTACAGCTTAGAAGCTAATATAAATAGGGTCAATACAATTAGGATTGCACTAACAGTGACCATATGCATTGGTCACATAAATATTTGTTGGCACCTACTAAATGCCTTTCACTCTTCCAGATTCTGGGAATATAATAATAAGGGACTCATTTGAGATTTGAATTAGACCGATGATCACATAAACTATTCATCCAGATTCTCCAAGATATACTTTTGTATTTTATTAATTTTATCATCAGAAACCACACATTGTGGGCCATATTACTTCATATGTAAAAATATTTTTCCTGAGTTATCATGTTTTCTCTGGGAAATGAATGTGAAAATTGCCTTTAAAAATATTTTTAGTTCATTTTTTAAAGTTATGAGCCAAGATGCCATGCACCATGCTATTCGTTGCCTTTAATGCAGAGAAAGATTTACATGATAAACTAAAATTTGAGTTTAAAGCTATAAAGATTGTTTATCAACCTATGATTTTATGTATTTACTGTTTGAAATAATATTAATTCTATTTTAAAATTATTTATATTGTCACAAAATTCTAGAAGGGATTAAATATTCTGAATAATTGCCAGAGTCATTCTCTTTTCAGAAGCTCTTTTCTAACTGCTTTCTTCTCTTTCCTCCAAGACCGTAGTTTAGGTTTTGGGATAAAAACAAGCAACATACAAGAGCCATAACAGCATCTCTAGAAACTTTAATACATATTTTATTTCTGTCACCATACTTCTCTCAGGAAGTACAGAGAAATCACAGAGAATGTGGAAGAAGTAAAGAAGTTATGTAATTTGCCCAAAGTCACTTAGTCCTTGGTACAGATGTCTGGCTCAATCTAAGTTCATATTTTTGCTATTCTACAACTGTCTCTAAATCACAGTGGGTTGGAGTACTATTCAAAATGTTTAACAGCCCACTTAGTTACAGGCGGTTACCAAGAACTAGTCCACCACAGAGATGTTTACTTGCCAATAGTCAGCACTGACTCTCATAGATGACCCGGTCCATATGTAAGTACAGGTAATGTTCAAGTTTCCACCTATATTCTCATAAATTATTAGAACTGAGTTTCTTTCCTAAATGTCTCTTGATGCTCTCCCCATAATAAGCCTAGAGATTTAAGACTTATAGCAAACAGGAAAATGAGTTTCAAAAATATTCAGCAGGGTTACTGTGCTTCAGGGTAGAGTTAGGGAAATCAAACCAGATGTCAGCCAAATATAAGAAAAAAATCCAGAGTATTAGTGTTGGATCACTGATGGCTGATACTGTGTGGGTGAGGCAGAGGAGTCCCTACTGTAAGAAGGAAGAAAGTGCAGAAGGGGGAAGGTGGGTAGGATTCAGTACTAAGTCTGAGCAGAGACTATACATTAGGGCTGCAGATGAGAGCAATAGAGACCAGAAGAGACCTTTTGGCATCTTCAGATCTTCCAGGAATGAGTTTCATGCAGTTAAAGGTGAGTCAGTGCTCCTTGACAAGCTCTTTGGAACAGGGCATCCTGGGAGGTCCAGACAAATGACAGTTTCCTTTCAACCAAAACAACCTCAAAGTAGACTGGACCCCATTCTTAGAATGAATTTTGGCCCTTAAATTCTCCTTGACCTTCCAGAGCAGATAGTATTTTTCAGACCACAACTGAAGAGAGAGGTTTAGAATGCTAATAATCCCCAGAGAAGAGACATATTAGAAATCAATTAGTAAGGATGTCAATCCAAATGACCAGAAACATCTCTTCCACTGTTTTGTCTAGGAGAGGAAAAATCATGCAGTCCACTTGCTTTCTGAAGCATCAGAGGGACCACCAATGTAAGGGGAAGGATAAGAGTGGGGATATTTGGGGTAAAGATAAAATTTATCTACCTCCTTTTCAGTTTAGTTCCCAACTGTTCCTGTCAAAGAATATGCAGTGGAAAAAGAGAAGTTGTACCAAGAGCTGTTTCAACTCATAATTCACAGTGCCCAGAAACAGCTGATGCAGGACATGGCATACATTAGCAGAAAGTCAGCCTAAGCCCCCAGAGGAAGTGACAATTGGTGAGCCCAGGGCCTCTTTGAGGAGACTCCAGCCTACACCTCCCAGCACCTGCCATCCATCTTTGTTCCATTAGAAATAATCACTCCTAAGTGGCCCATCAGCAGTGCCAGCATTATTTTTTCACATTTGCTAAAAGCTTTTCCCCTGGCCCACTTTTATTTTTTCTTTTGTTCCTGAGTAACTATTTTAATTCTCTCCTCCCTTTATTTTGTAGTTAACTGATTTTAAAAATATATATGATTTGAAATGGGGCTTACAGACCAATTTCTTTTTGCTTTCTGTACATCCCACTACCTATTCTCCCTCCAGCACCTAGTAACAGCCGTCACACATGCATTAACCAAAAGATCCATTAGTGGAGCATTGTTTTGCACTTTCACAGACAAAGAAGAAAGAGACTTCCAGTTGGAAGGAACTCTTTTTGTCTCTTTTTTTTTGGCAACAAATAGCTTTCTTTTAAATTCAAAAATGAAATGCCATTGAGGCCCTAAATTGCCCTCATCTAAAATGTTTTACTCTCATCTTCACTTTCCTAGATTATGATCAATTTTCCCCCAGAATGAATTATTCAAATTGAGCTCGGTCTTCTGAATCCTTAGAAAAAACAATGCCTTAGCACTTTGAGTCTATTCTACTCACTTATCACTTGGCACATTTTGCCTGATACTGGCAGACGTTCTTTTTGAAACATGTAATTTATTTCCCCAAATGAACTGCAAGCTTCTCAGGATTAAAGATCATTTCATTCATTCATTCATTCATTCAACAAATGTATTCGAACATCTACCATGTGCTAGACATGCTCTAATTACTTGCCACACAGCCAAAAACAAATCAGACCAAAATCAATGCCTTTCTGGAGTTTATATTCTAGAGGAGGGAGACAGAATAAGAAATCAATGTCATAAACATGTAAATTATAGAGTATGTTAGAAAATGATGAGTATAACAGAAAAAAGAAAGAGCAGTATAAGAGGAATCTGAATCATAAAAAGAGAGGGCTACAACTTTAAACAGGATGGTCAAGGTGTATGAGAGAGCAAGTCATGTGGATAAACAGGAGAAGAGCATTCCAGGCAAAGGATCTACCTAGATAGAACTTAAACAATAGCATTTCCATCAACTAAGAAGATTGAGATTGGAGCAGAGTACAGCTTTGGATGTATCAAGTTTCGGATGCTTACTAACATCTAAGTGAAGATTGATGAAGTAGACAGTTGGGTATAGGAGTCTGGAGATTCTCAAGGGTCTGGGCTCAAATATTCATTTAAAAGTAATATTAAAGATACAAAACTGGATAAGATTGCCACAGAAGTGAGTGTAAACAAAGAAACTGGGAGATGAGATGAAATGGTCTGCAAGATAAGGGGAAAACCAAGAATGTGGGGTATCCTGGAAGTCAAGTGAAAAATTCATATCAAAGATGAAGAGAGTAATGCTGATATGTCAAGGAAAATGAAGGTGGAAACTTGATTATGGTATTTATCATTCTGGAAGTCATTGATAATCTTGACAAAAATAGTTTCATTGCAGTGATGGAGACAAAAATGTGATTAGAGTGAGCTTAACTGAGAATACAAGTTGCAATGGACTGAATGTTTGTGTTTTCACAAAATCCATATGTTGAAATCCTTATTCCAGTGGGATGGTATTTAGAGGAGGAACCTTTGGGACGTAATTAGATCATGAGGGTGGAGCCCTCATGAATGGAATCTGTGCCCTAGCAGAAGAAGCCAGAGAGCTAGCTGGCCCTCCTTCTGCCTTGTGAGGATATAAGAAGGTGGTCCTCTACAACTAAAAACAGAGCCCTCACTAGAACCTGACCATGCTGGTACCCCGACGCCAAACTTCCAGCCCTCCAGAACTGTGAGAATTAAATCTCTGCTGTTTATAAGCCACCTCTTCTATAGTATTTTGTTATAGCAGCCTAAATTTACTAAGTTAGTAGGCAAGGGCTTGGTAACTGTAAATATAGACAACCCTTTTTAGAAATTTTCTGGAATGAAAAGCAGAAAAATTAGGTGATAGATGGCAAGAAAATTTGGATCAAGAGAAAATTCATTTAAAGTTAAATAAATTACAGTATGTTTGTATTCTTCTGGGAATAGACCAGTAGAGAAGGAAGGTTTGATGATGCAGGATTAAGAGAATTGTGACCAACTCTAGCAATGTGAGGAAATGTTATTTTTCACAGTAGGGAGCATAGCAGTTTCCCCCAGAGACTCAATGTATGATTTCTATGATAAGTAACCTCCAGGATTTATTTGTCAGTTTGTACCTAAAATTGAGGAGTTGAGATAGAATTTATGTTTGACATAGGAAAATGGAAGATAATTGGACAATGTATGAAGGGAGGAAGACTAGGTGTTACATAACCAAGAAAAGAGACCTGGAGATTTTTGGAGCACATTGTGACTTGTGATGTAAACCTTTTCCCCTGTCTCTCCCACTAACTTCTCAGTAAAATCTATACTTGTAGGTTTGCTTTTGAGAAAATTCAAGAGGTGCTGAAAGTTGCCCCAAGGTTGTAAACAGATTTAAAGAGTGACAGTGGATTTTAACCATGGAAGGATACCACATCAGGGTTATGCAGTGGATTCTCTCTGTCAGACCTCCTTTCCCCAGGCAGCTCTCATTTATTCCATACCAAATTACTCACTCAGAACAGCATACTTGTCTCATCCTTCAAAATCTTGCCTGGCAACACATACTCCAGATTCCTATCTTACTTAGTTACCTGGTCCTGACTTTCTGAGCTGTCATTCTTGCCTATGTAGGGACACAACCTCTGCTTACCATCCCAGAGTATATCCCCACCACCTAATCTCTCACCACCATATTTCCTCCTTGTTCAGTGCCAGGCAAACTGAACTATTTGCAGTTACCCAAGATCACCATGCTGTCTCATTATCAGTGTCCTTGTATATTAACTTCCCTCTGCCTGAATGTTTTTCTTCTCCTCCAGGAGTCAAGCCTATCCCCCTTCCCTTTGTCTATTTAACTCAGGGTCCTTTAAATTTTTATCTTCAGTATCTTTCTACTGGAAAATTCTACCTGCCTATGTACTTCGCTCATGGTAGAACTTGTAACAATGCACCCCAACTTATGGTTTATTGTCCTTCTCCCCAATTAAACTGTGAAGTCTCTGTCATCCTGGTTTCCATGGTGTTCTATCTACCTAGGATAGAGTCTGTTTCGTAGTAACTGCCTAATAAATATTTATCAAAAATTGAATAAACATCTAATGTCAAAATTTTTAAGTACCAAGCCAGGTAGCTTAACATAAGGCTCAATGTCATGTAAGTGGGGCTTAGAGTTCATCTGCTACTCTAAAATTAAGGTCATTGTATCTAGTAGTAATTCCTGGTACTCATAACTACATAAAGAAACAACTGCTATCCATCCTGATATATGTTTGTTTGTTTATTTTGTTTTGTTGTTATTCCCTCTAGGCCTCTATTAGAACTAGAAACTGATTGCTTATAACTCACTTGACTGGGATCCTAACCTCCAGATTAATTCTTTCTGTTATCCTTTGAGTCCAGCTTCTATACCTGCAGCTAATGGAGGTTTTCTGCAAGTTGGATAGCTGGCCTAGGATCTCTAGAGTCAGAATAGCTGGGAGACTGATATTGCACAGCATCTTCTCCTCACCCTGTAAGGTATTCAGTACCATACCAGCCTGCATTTTGACGAATTTCATGATTTGGATTTTGGCGTCTATTTGGGAGGAGGGGCTGTCCTAATACTGCATTAGTTTTCTATCTCAGCTAGTTTTCTATCTAACTTATACTTCACTCCTGTCCCACCCACCCAAGGTGTCCATATACCTCACAGCTGAGGCCTGGGTTATGGATCTACTTTAGCCTCTGTGCCAGACCTTGCTCTGCCATTACGTCTGCCTTCTGAACCATTTTACGTGCTTAACCCACTCTCTTATCCACCTTTGCTCTGAAATCTTTCACGATTTCCACTCTACTCCTTGCATTCACTACTCTCAGCTTTTCTTTGCATTGACAATTTAGTGGTTTTTACTGTAGTTTTAAATTTTATCAAGAAGTCAAAAATGCAGATGACACATGTGTGGGGGTTGAATGTCCTGGTATTACCAACTGACTTCTGAATACAATGAAAACCATAGCTAAGGAACTTTGACAAATCAGAGCTCTTCACCCCTAGTTCTTGATTCCCAGTGACTAATAAAAGTTAACAATTTTTCAGAGAGCTTCTGATTTTAATGTACTCATTTAATGCCCATTCATTTCCCTAAATCTCAAGTTTATAGGTTTCCTTCAACAGTTCAAAAGATTCAAACACATTTTTGAACAGCAAATCTGCTAAGAATATTTTAGGTTTCAGTGTGTGGGTTGAAGAGTTTGTTTTCTTCTCAGAAAATCTATGTGAATTTCTGGTAGAGTAGAAATTTTTTGTAGAAACTTAATCCACCCATCATATAAATAGCTAAATATTCTTCTTAAGAAAAAATTATTATCTAGATACTTTGACAAGTTTGGCAAAAGAAACAGAACCACTCAACTTAATTCAGTTCTTCTTACCACCTACTCTTTAGAAGTATTACTCATAAGAAAAATATAACTTGACCAAAGAGTAAAATTCCACTTCTGCCATTTACTAGATTTAAGTAACTTTCAATTTGCTCAAATCTCTGTGCATCATTTTCCCACTTGCACATAACAAATCATTGTAAATATTATCAAATATCATTCTCAAAAGTCATCTGAATTGCATAATAATAAAGACAAATAATGAGCAGTTTATTGTTTACTTTCTTTTCAAAATTTAGGATGAATCACAGTGGGCTATAGACATGCAATTAAGTAGTAGAGATGCAGGAGAGATGGAAAGATAGCATCATATTGATAAGAAATAGGAACAAGGAACAGTGTATAAATATCCATGTGTGCATGGGAAGGGGTGCTAACTGGACCCAATATTCAAAAGTCCCACATGGAATGACAATTAAGGACTGCTGCTTAATGTCAGTTATGAGAGAGTGTATACAATGCATCAGCTTATTGTTTGAGAAGGGATTAGTAGAAATAGACCCCTCACTCATCTTGTTAAGACTAAAAAATTAAGTTGATTGATTTATGAAACAGTGGTAAGGATTTAAAAAGTGATAGAAATGGTAAGTGACAATCAGAAAGGCATAAGAAAAAATATTCAAGACAATAACAATAAAGAAAATAAAGAGTTTAAACTCTAAAAATATTTTGGAATAGATATTTAAAAATGAAGTAAGATTTATGCTTAAATACAAGGCTAGATGTTATGTTTATATAACAAATAGAGAGCAAATAGGATAGTTATACTGTCCAAACTTACGGGTGAATAAAAATCAATCTGCAGCACAAATTTCGTTGCCATTGTCATTGTGGGCTAAAGTATTTTGGAAACAACTGGAAATTAAATTGCGCTCTGAGAGTCAAAACTGTGAAATAACATAATAAATGAGAATGAAATGTTGCAAGCTACCTTAAAAAACACAGAAAGCCTCTAAGGTAAGCAAGATTTTACTACATCCTGACTAAAGGTACCAATATAACTAAAGAAAGAAGAAAAAATATGTCCATCAGAAAGAAGATAAGTCAGATATTTAAGTTTGTTAAAAACAGAGTCTTACAGAGTAAACCAAAGGTAGACACTTGTCCAAAAATTATTAATGGGAAATAGAGTCTTAGCTTTTACTAGCAATAAGACCAGCCATTTTGTACTCTGGATGCAAAGATTGCTCACTAGATTTGGAGTAAGACTTCCAGGATTTATATCTAGCTTTGCCACTTAATAGCCATGGGACTTAGAAAATAATATTCTAGATATCAATGTTTTCACCTTATCTGAGAAATTGAGGCTGACAATACTGCTTCTTCACATAGTTCTTGTGGATAAAACACAAGTCTTCAATAAATGTTATCTATGGTTATTACATTCATTGAGCCAATTCCCTTTGTTCTGATTTCAAAATTAAGCAACCTTCAGATTATGATATGGTTTCTCACATTATCTTGAGAATTCCATTCCATTCAAATATTGCCATGCCTGTGACAGTATTTTTTAAATTTTTATTATAAATTAATAGATTTCTATTGTCATATGTCAATCTGATGATCTTGATTAATATAAGTCTATTATGTTAGCAATGTGGCATATGTTTCAGAACAATCCAAAGGTCTTTTGAGCTAAAATCAAGATTCAAAAATTCAACACATACAGCCTCAGTTAAAGATGTAGTTAAATTCTTTATAAGAAATTATATTTCTGGGGAAATAAATAATAAAGAATGCATACAGATACATGGTAGGCCATCAGTCAAGTCTAGGATGAGGGACAATATGAAGAGAATTCCCCCTGCTATTCTCTCACTTATGCTGACAAAAGCTAAAATACAAGATGACCTCCTTTCTATTAATATCTTGAACTATTTCAAATACCCTAGTTTACCACCCTTAAATCCATTCTTAGATATACCACCAAAGTGATCTTTTAACAGGGAAATTTGTTTATGTAATTATTGTTAATTTTTTCAGTGATTCCATGGTAGGCAGAGGAAAGATACCCAACTCACGGAACACCCCAATTTCCTCACCCTCAGAGATAGAGCCCAGGCAGTAATATTCATACTTTAAAATAAGCCCTTGCTTCTGGCTACAGTTGATTAGACAAAGAGTTGACATAGCTGGGCCAATTATATTTTCTTTTCCAGGAATTTGAAATTGGAATGAAGAGAGATTAATTGGTCTCCACCAGCTGCTGGACTCAGTAGTTGAAGGATGGCCATGTCTTCTGTGTGAACTGTGAAGCAGAGAAAGCTGCTCTAGTTAGAAAGAAAAGAATGAAGCAGACACACAAAGAACAGAAATGAAAGATGGTTCTATCTTAATAGCCTTGTTCCCCCTTGTTTCTGTTTTTAAGGACTGACTGAATTCCCACACTTGGGTTTTGTGAAACCACCTTAATTTTTCTGCTTAAGCCAGCCTGAGTTGTTTTTTAAATGCTTGCAACAATGAATTTTCTTCACTTAGAAATTATAATTAGGCTGGATGCGGTGGCTCATGCCTATAATCCTAGCATTCTGGGAGGCCAAGGTGGAGGATCCCTTGAGCTCAGGACTAGCCTGAGCAAGAGTGAGACCCCATCTCTACTAACAAAATAGAAATCAATTAGCTGGACAATTAAAAATATATATAGAAAAAGTTAGCTGGGCGTGGTGGTGCATACCTGTAATCCCAGCTACTTAGGAGGCTGAGGCAGGAGGATCGCTTGAGTCCAGGAGTTTGAGATTGCTGTGAGCTAGGCTGATGCCACGGCACTCTAGCCCAGGCAACAGAGTGAGACTTTGTCTCAAAAAAAAAAAAAAAAAAAGAAATTATAATCTATCATGATGCCCTTCATAAGTGATTTATGCCAACTATTGGTCCAGTCTCACTTCCTACCATGTCACAGCTTGTACTTGATTCTGCGGCAGTATCAACCAAGCAACTCCCAAGGCTTTTTGAACTTTTCATACTCTCATATCATGGCGTTTTGTACATGCTATTTTGTATTCCTACAATACCCACCCATCCTTGTCTGCCTGCTAAATGGGTACCCATCCTTAGACATTCTATCCTAAACACTTCTATTGAACTTTGGAAATGCCTACTACCTTATTGCACGTAATTCACTGAAGAAAAATGATTTGCATGTCTGTCTTACCACTACTCTATAATCTCATAGGTGGCAAAATATACTGTTTATACTTTTTTATTTTACTCCTGGATTCTTAATTCAAAGGACACAGTACGTGCTATCATGTATTCTTGATATAGTTACCTCTTCTAATCATTCATAGGATAAGAAGTATGTTCAATGAACACAATTACTGAAGAGTTTGGGGTTAATGATATTTTTGGGGGGGCAAAAGGTAAATTAAAACCTGAGTTCCTAAAGAGTCAGATTCCACTTGGCATTCTCACCAGCATATAGTAGTTATAATAATTTTTGTTAGTCATAAGCCTGACCACATAAAGCATCTTAAGCTTTTTCATCAATGTTAACTTTAAATCATATTTGATGTATTAAGTGACAGTATAAAACCAATAACAGCAGCGTCCTGGGACAGAGCCAGAATAAGAGCTGTGAAGGATTATTTGCAGCTTCATAACTGCATTGACTTAGACACAAGTGGGGATTAAAGAACAGTAGGGTACTTGAAAGCCACTGTCGGGAAAGCTGAAGTTCAGTTATCACAAGCAGAGAGGCCACTGAGAGCAACAGAAGGACAGGTGTACATCTGAGCAGGTTGTCAGGAGACAAAGGCACTGGCAAGGTGGCCATCAGAATTGAACAATGAGGTGTGTTGGTCCCACTAGGGGTGGGTCAGTAACATTGCCAGGACAGAAGGCAATGAAGTATGTATGATGAAGTATGATGTGTGCTGTGAAGTAGGGGGAGAAATATGCAGAACTCCCAGTTTTCCCAGGATGTTCTTGGATTATGCTTGTTGTCTTTGTCTAATTACTAAGCGTTTTGTCTAATTGCTATAGCTTTCACTCTTAAAAGGATCCCAGTCTGATGAAAAATAATAGAGTGACTTTGACTATAAACAACCATTGAATCAAAATATTACCAAACGTGGCTACAAAGTTAAAGTCATCCTGTTTAGAGAGTTTCTAAAACATTGCTCTGATGCATTTCTGGATTGTGTTTCTTTATCTATTTGTCTGTCCAGAATCCCTTTGAGGGAATCTTCTTGGTCTCTGTGGTTCAGGTGAGGCTCATTTTATTCCCCTACCACACACTGATGTCACAAGGGTAGTCATCGAACTTTAAGGCACCTACTTCCACCAAATAACCCCACTCTGGACCGGAGTCCTTCTACAATACTGACAGAACTTTTGAGGAAGATCTCTTTTTATGAGTGTGAGATTTTGTTGGTCTGTACCATCAAATATGAAAAAGTTAAGGAGTAATGAAGGCAACACAAAGAAAGCAAGAACTGAGAAACAAAGAAAGAATTCCTGGCTTCAGCCATGCCCTGAGTTTATTTTCAGTTATGGAAGACAGTGAGTCGCTTTTGTCCTCAGAGTAGTGTGAATTGGGTTTGCACACATTATCGAGAGAGTCCTGACAAATACAGCTGCCTTTTCGTTAATGATTAGATGATACGATAGATCTAGGGCTGAGTCAGCCTTGGACTAAGCCACTGAGCATGACTGTGGTGCCCCCAGCGAGTAAAGCACTTAAGTCACTAATGTGCTTATTTCTCTCATGTTTGAGATGCAAACAAATTTAAAAAATAACAATAAGCAAAGAAAAAGAATTAAAATGCAACATTAATTATATTAGCATCTCACAAACTCAAGCATTCTGAATAGGAAATTGGCCTTAGCACATACCAAACTTAGACCCTGAAGCTCTAGAAGCCAAAGGGTTATAACCTTGGTGTGGCGAAGAGCATTATTTACTTTTTAATAATGGCATAATTGCTTTTTCTCATATCAAAGAAAGAAGAAATGAGGACAGTATATTTTTGTATTAACCTTAGAAGCAATAGTCAGGCTGGCAGCTTCTGCCTTTCTTAACACTTATCTGCTGGAATCATATATGTACTCCACATAACACCTCACTTCAGTCCCCACTGTGACCAGGTTGGAGGTGGTGTGGAGCTAGTCCTGCATATTGGACCCAGTCTTAAGCACGTGGTAAGAGTTCTGGAACTCCCTGTCCACTTCACCTCCATTATCCTTACTGCTTCCCCCTTCCTTAACCTGAGACCTCCTCTGGTTTTAGCATTGAGGCCTTACCCAGTAGAACTGCATCCTTTTTTCTGTACTGTTTAATGTACAGTTTTCTTTGGACAGACCAGTTGTCTGAAACCACACTGACTCTCTCCAGTTGGCCTAGACAATCACAAGCCACTGTTATAATCTGTCTTTGCTTTGGAATTCTTTGTATATTGAGTCAAATCTGAAGACTCCATATTTTAATGGCCTCTCAATATAATTCTACCTAGCTTCTTTCATGGGATCCAGTCTTGCATCAAAACCTCTTGTGTATGTTTCTACATTCTTCATTCACACCTACCTTAAAATGTCTTTAAAACGTCTAGAGCACTGCATTCACCAGATTTATAAAATAAACCCCACAGGCTATGAATAGCTGTTGGGTATACAAACATATAAAGACAACACTAGTTAGGAGGCTTTTTTCAGTTACTCACTTAAGAGATCACGGTAGCTTGGTCCAATGTGTTAAAAGTGTTAAGAGTTGGTTGTTTTTTAGGTATATATAGTGTGTGTGTATATATGTATATATATAGTTTTTTAAAATTTCAGCATATTATGGGGATACAAATGTTTAGATTATGTATATTGCCTTTGCCACACCCAAGTCAGAGCTTCCAGTGTGTCCATCCCCCAGACGATGCGCACCGCACCCATTAGATGTGAATATACCCATCCTCGCCTCCCCCCTCACCTGTCTGACACCCAATGAATGTTACTACTATATTTGCACATAAGTATTAATCAATTAATGCTAATTTGATGGTGAGTATATGTGGTGCTCGTTTTCCATTCTTGTGATACTTCACTTAGTAGAATGAGCTCCAGTTCTATCCAAGATAATACAAGAGGTGCTAGATCACTATTGTTTTTTGTGTCAGCAGAATCAATGTTTTAGATATATTTTGAAAGTAGATCTGACAGGACTTACTAAAATGCTAGATATGGGTGTGCCAGAAAGAGAGCAATCAAAGATGACACCTATGATTTTAACTTAAGTAACTGGAAAGATAAGAGTTGCCATTTTCCTAGGTGGTGATGACTGAGGGAGGAGAAGCTTTGGAAGGTGCAGAGATGAAGAGCTAGTTTTGGAATACTATGTTTGTAGGATCTATTAAACATCAAAGTAAAGATAAAGCATTATTCAGGAGCCCTGAAGGCCACCTTCACTTCTAACACCAACTGTAAAGTTCAGGGGGCTCCAAGACCACCCTTATTCTGACACTAACTGCAATTTCAGGGGTCCCGAAGATCGCTCTCAAGTTTGATAATTTGCTGGAGTGACTCACAAAATGTTATGAATGCTGTTATATTCATTGATACAATTTATAACAGCAAAAGGATATAGATTAAAATCAGCCAAGGAAAGAGATAAGGCAGAGTCTAGGAGAGGTCAATTCTCAGAACTTCCAGTTGTCCTCTCCAAATTCGTCTGTGGACAGTACTAATTTCTCCAGGAAATAATGTGAGAAAATATGCATGTAGTATTACCAACCAGGGAAGCTCACTGAGCTTTGGTATTCAAATTTTTCATTGGGGCTTGGTCATGTAGATATGACCACTCACCTTGGCTGACCAGCCCCTTTGGAGGTTGAGCTGAAACCACATGGATGAAAGCCTCCACCACAAATCACATTGTTAGACTATCTTGTGTGGCCCAAGGTGTCTAGATAAACAAAAATATTCTTATCAGGTAGGACATTCCAAGGGCTTAGAAATGGCAAGGACCAGAGCTCTCTTTGGGTAAGGTTATCTCTATAGTACACAAACGTCAAATAGAAAAGTGAATTTAGGAGTCTAGCATTCAAGGAAGTGATCTGGCAAGAGATACACATTTGAGAAGCACCTGCATAGAGATAATATATTAGTTATGGTCCTAACAGGAAATAGAATTCACTTAGATGGTTTTAGTGAAGAAATTTGGATAAAGAGTCCACTCATAGGGTTGCACTCAGCATTTTGAAAGCAAACAGGACCTACTGAGGCACACAAATACCAGCAAATCTCAGAATCCAAGGGAAAAGTAGTTTCTAGAAACCAGTAAAAAGAGTTAATATGTACCAACCACAGTGCTAAATGATTTGTGTGCATTAGCTCATTTGATTTTTCCTATATGATAATAATTATTACCAAATTTTTACAGGGAAAAAAATGAAAGTTTAAAAAATTTACATACCTGTCTATAGTCATTCAGGAGAAAGTTGATGAGATGGGATTCAGCCCAAATTCTACTTGACACAGACACAATTCTGAAATTGGACATTGTTATACAATGTATAAGATTGACCTATGGCTTCAGGCTTTCTCCATGATGTATTTGCTTAAGGTTATCCTGATATTGTCTTCCTCTAAATGGCTTTCCCTCTTAGGTCTTCCTAGGAGGCTTCTGCTTTGCTAGATCAGGGCTCTGAGAATTTCTGTTATGGACTTTACAAATGAGAACAAAGTAGAAGAAACAAAAGTATCATGGCCAGATTCTCCTTTGGGAAGAAGTCCAGGTACAGGTAAATTAGACTTCCTAGGGAAATAGAAGTAGAGAGATGTGTGTTGGTATGTGTGTGTGAGTATTAGGTATATGCATTATGATACATGTGCATGTATTATGTTTTCAAAGTGAGTTTTCAGTTTTTAACGATGTTTGAGAAGAGAAAAAATATAGAATTTTAGTTACTTCTGACTATAAGTTTGTATGCTTTTTAAATGTTTTCAAGGTCATCATTCCTACTTGGACCCTACTTATTTGAATGTATCATGGTTCAGGGTTACCATGTGTGTCCTGGCTTCAAAGAGAACATTCTGCGTAGAAAGCATGGTCTGCACTATATATTTTCCATTATGAAGCATGGAAAGGCTTTGCCATCAGTAAAACAATATTATGGATATGATTTAATAACACTAACAAATGAGATTTTTAATACAAGGATGGCCATTATGTTATCATGCCTATCGCACCACCTGGGGTCCAATCCCGTATGGAAAGATGCCCTTAGGCACAGAACTGATCTCAAAAACATTCTCAACATACTGCCTAGGTAGCCAATGACAATCAGTTGGGCTTGGCATGTGAGTTAAAATTCATTCGGTACTTGGTTTCCAATATATCAAGCTAAAGTGTTTTCGCATGTTCTGAGTTTTGAATTTATTAGGTTATATAATACTTTAAAAATAAAGAAAAGTTCAAAAAGAGAGAAGGCAATCCCTCTCTACGAGATTAGGGTTAGGATTTGAGGATGTCTCAAGGAGATTAGCCCTCTAATTTTATTTTGCATAGCTTTCTTTTTCTCTTCTGAGAAGGTTAAAACCACTTTGGAAGTTTCCTTTCATTTCCCTTCCTCTTCTCCCTTATTTTTCTACACCCCAATTTTCTTTATTTTCTATATTTTCTGTACTGTACCAATGTGCTTCACTCTCAAGAAGAGGATGGCTGATAGAAATTGGGAAAATGAATTTTTTTCAATGCCAATCTCCCACTCCTGTCAAAACAGTTTTTAATTTTCTTGTTATAATTAGCTTCCTTCTCTATTTTTACAGCATCACTATACATTACAGAGTTCATAACTGGTATACATACACTAGTTTGCTTTAAAACACTTCTGTAGCACACATAAAACATTGCAATAAAAATAACTCTTTGAAATGTCATACTTTGGCCTCTCAATGAATTATTATTTTTTTTAACTGAAAAAAAAGATGATATCAAACATTGAATGTAGATGAGTCATTTTTGTATAGTTTATTATGCAATGTGTTTTGGGGTGAGTCTGAGCTTACACAAAGACCACACTGACTGAAATGATAAATAGGCCCTATGGTTAAGCCAGGTGGCAAATCACCAGTTTGTATGGCTGCCGAAATGGATACCTGTGTAAGGGAGGAAACATGGGACTCCCTTCCTGGTGCTAGGGAAGGCTAGGCCTGCTAGAGAGGTGGTGTGATTGATCTCTTTAGAAGAGAGTGCCAGCTGGAGTGTGCATAAATGGCTCCTTCTGGATTCTCCTTAAAAGCTAAATTGATCGCAACTCTGAAAACAACAGCTCAAACCTCTGTCCCTGTAAGATAAAGATAAAGCTTGATTTCAGCTGCTACTAAAATAAGTGAAAGTAGAAAAAGGTAAAAAATAATAATAATAATAATAACAATACTGTACTCTCAGTGGAGGAATTAGAGGTAATAGAACATTACTCCTCTACCGAAATGAGAATAATTGCAATGTGGTGCTCTTCTTTGTGAGAAGATTTTCAGGAACCCATCTGTGCAGATTGTTTCTTTTTTACTATCATTACATCAACTAATTACATTAGGGGAAAAGGGGGCATTTTAATTAAAAGGCTTTTTAAGGAGTTATAATTCTACTCTGTCATTAAATAACTTCACTGGGTGCCAAATTTGTTAAAGTAAACAATATTTCTGAAAACTGTTGTTTGCAAATTTGTATTAACCACATTTTCAACAAAATAAATTTTGCTACTTTATTTACTGAATAGATGTGTCCTTTTATTTTTCCATTTTGACTAAAGAACTGTAGGACAAAACCACATGTAAACAATATCAATTATTTTGAGAGACTTACTTTTTTCCTAAAAAAGAAAAAAAAAAACCTCATTTTACAAAGCATGCATATTTGCTTGTGTATGATGGATTTGATTAAGGTAATCCTTTCTAAAATTGACATTTTTAGAACATAGTAAGTTACAAAAGGAAGACATTGGGGAAAGTGGAAAGGTGGATAGAGATCCACTGTGGGACCTGCATAGCTAATATTGCAATTAAAAGACATTGCTGTTGCTTAAGCCCCTTTTTCTTGGGAAAAAAACTTCATCCACATAAACTAAAGTACTGGGAAGCCATCAAGTATCCGATATAAAATAAGTTGGTAAACAACTCTTCTTTGAATGGCTTGAATGCATCTTGCACTTTGTCAGCTCTCCCTCATTCTCCCAATGGGGATTTTATTCTTCTAAATAATAGAATTCAGAGAGAGATTTGTATCTAAATGTCAGGGAATAAGGAAAGCAAAGAATGAAGAATGAAAATATGGACAAATGGGAAACAATATTGTGGGACAGGGCAACGGAGGCATAGAAGCCAAGAGAGGACTCTTAAGAACCTATTGCAGAAGGTAATCGAATTTAAAAAATCTGATTCTACTTTCAATATTCAAACAGCTCTCTAGATTTCTTCAGTTTGAATGAAATGGTGAATCATTTTTACTTAAAAATTCAATGTGAAAAGCATTATAGAAACTACTTGTGTATTAAAAATGCCAAAGTCAAATTGTATCTTATGTAGTTGAAGACTGAATGAATACTATTATTCCAATCATTATATTTATCTATGAAACAGTGTCTTGCACATAGTAGACATGCAGAAAATATATGTTAAATAAGTGAATGAAGACAATATTTCACTCAAACTCTCAAGGAGGAAATGGCAGCTCCTCTTAGCAGTGGTTCTTTTTGTCACTTTTTCACTCTTCAATATTATTCCCCAGGGAAGCTGGCAAACTGAAATCTGTTACATTAATGCCAGCAGGGATGTATGTGTGTGAAGAGAATAAGTAAACATTTATTGTACCTGATGGCTCAATGGACTATCCACATGAGCTCTTAAGAGACTTGAAAATACTTTGCAGTATTTACACTTAGGATGAACTCTACAAATACTATTTGTGGACATTATCCTTCAGAAAATTTCTATTTTTGGGTCAGTTGAGCTTATTCAATTCAAAACTGCTGAGCTAATTTCTAAGTATATAGCTGCTTTTCCTTTGGTAATGAGTTAATCTCTTAAAATATTCTTATAAATTTAGATGTTATCTATCTAAATCAATGTTAGCTATCTAAATCAGTGTCAAAATATCTTCCAAGAACACATACAGTAACCAGCACATTTTAAAAAAATATGATATTCTTCCCATGTTAGCCAATATACCAGCAATGACAAACCACTTATTGAGAGTCTAATATATTGCCAGTTTATGTTTTCAGATTTTACATGTTAATACATAGATGGTTTTACCCTATTACAAAGAAGAAGAAATCGAAGCCAAGAGGAATATAATGCTTTTCACAATGCTACAGATTATAGATTTTTGAACTGCATTTCAAATCCAATACCCATGCTATGATAGATTAAATCCCCCAAAATTCTGTGAAGTAAGAAGGTCAAAAGTGGGTTTATTTTCTTTATTCAGCTAAAGCTGGTATTTGATCAGTCTGTATTTATATAAATAATTTAATGAGAATGATAGAAATTCAGGATAGGAAATATTTAAGGATAATCTAAATTAACAATTCTTAGATATTTTGATTTTTGTATCACTTTACATTCTTAATAATTATTGAGGATCTCTAAAACATTTGTAGTATGTGCTATATTTATTGATATTTACCATATTAGCAATGAAAATTAGAACATTTAAAAATATATAATTATTTAACAATGGTAATAAACCCATTACCTGGTCACATAAATAGTATGTTTTTTTATGAAAAGTACGTATATGTTCCAAAACAAAAAATTTGGTGGAAAGATTAGCATTTTTTTTATATTCTCGTAAGTCTCTTTAATATTGGGTTTAATGGGAGACAACTGGATTTTCATATTTGCTTCTTTATTCAATCTGTAGTGATATTTCACATCTTGTAACCTCTGGAGCACTCCATTGCACATGTGTGAAAGAATGAAAGTTAAAAAAACAAATAACCTCTTAATAGTATTGTGAAAATAGTTGGGTCTCAGGAACTCTCCTGAAAGGGTACAGAGGTTTGTGGTGCATACTTTGAGAACTGCTGATCTAGATAAAAATTTCATTTAATAGATATGGAAACTATGGTGTCCCATGGATCTGTTACTGATAATAGGTTAGAGAGGGGTTGATAAAAGAATATTAGACATGATTAGGATGTATACTGAGCTACATCATGGAAATACATGAAGATGATTTTGGGGGGGTCTATATTTTACCTCCCTCCCACTGCTGGCACAGCAATCTGCTTTTAAAGAAGTGTTTACTGAAATTTCTTTGTCTGTTAGCAACCTTTGACATAGCTGATTATTCGTCTCATTTTGACTCAACTGGTGTGATCCTTCCATGATTTCACATTCACTTAAAGCACCCTCTCAATCCAGTTGCCCAACAGAGAAATCTGAGAAACTTTTCTGACTCAAAGTACTCTTGATCCTTTCTTATAAATATCTTTCCACTCCATCAACTTTTTTCTTACCCTGCCCTCTTGCCCTGGAATATACATCTTACCTTTCCTGCATTATTACAACTAGTGTCCAACTCTTTCTTTCTGCCATTTTAGCTCTTCTGGTCTGTCCTCCATAATCTGAGTGATTGTTTTGAAATACAGATTCCAAGTGAGCACTTTCCACAGCTCTTACATTAAAACCTCAAGTCTTTAAAATGACTCATCAAGGGCTTCTTAAGCAGCCTCATTCCCACTTTTCCAGTTGCACTTGTCACTAATTCTTCCTCGTTTCTTAAGATCTTTTGCCCTGCCCCCTCACCTCCATGCCAGTATAAAAAAAGGTTATTTTTTCTATCTATTCCTTCTACCCTTTCTTTTTTATTCTGGAATTAACTTAAATGCCATCTCCTTTGGGATAATTTCCCTGAATCCTCCCATTCTGGTTAGATGATCCTGTTAGATGATCTTCAACAATCTGTACTTTCCTACAATTTTCCTACCATTTCCTATCATATTATTTGACACTTTTCATTTGTAATTGCTTGTTTAATAACTGTTTATCCCCTGTATATTTTTAGTGTTTTGTGGGCAGGAACATTGTTTATTTTTGTCTTTCATTGTATACTCAATGTCTAGAGCAATGCTTGACCTATGGTAAGAATTTAATATATATTTGTTAGATGCATGAATAAATGAATATTGATGTTTTTCCCCTTTTTCCTATAGTCAATTGTATTTATGGTTTTCTGACTCACTTTTCTTTATGAAGTTAAGAATCATTCTTTGAATTGTCTTGTGCTACTAGTTAGTATAATATAGTTACCATTCTGTATGACTACTATGACAAGGTAGTTCAAAGACAAGCCTTGAAACCAGGCTTATCTTTGGAAATTGCCTTCTTTTTTTTATGCCCAAGAAAATCACTTGGGAAGATCGTTAAAAACATACATGCATAAGTACTATCCCCTGAAGATTTTTAATCAGTTGTTTAGGCTATAATCAGCTACACAGATTACTGTCATACCTTCCAAAATTAAGGGACCACTGCCTTACTGCTAGAATACTCTGGTTTGTTTATAAAACGTAGTTAAGCAATATTACCACCTTTTAGAATTTATTCTAATTTAGTAGCAGAGGACTCCCATATGCAAAGAAATGTATAGCTTTCAATATATGTTTTGGTTGATGTCACAGCTCTTTAAACACTGCTATATTTAAACAGGTGTTACAAGTTCAAATATTTATTTTCACTTTACACAGCTCAATGTTAACACCTGTACTCATAACACATGTTAATTCCCTAGAATGGATTGTAGTATGTTTAATGGATACATTTAGTATAAATTAATTATGTAGTATTTATTTTACTATAGTTAATAAATATTTAAATTTATAAAACAAAATGTGACAATAGTATTATATTGTGCAATTTATGCAATTGTCATTTGTAGAATTTTATTTTTTTATTTATAGAATTTTAAATGGCAAAATTCTAAAATAACTTATGATGAAGTAAATTTTATGGGACAATGTGTTTTATTTTTATATTTTTTATTTTTATTTTTGAATTGATACATAATTTTACATATTTATGGTATACAATGTATTAATCTTCTGACACATGTATACATTGTATTATGATCAAATCAAGATAATAAACATATCTATCACCTCAAACATTTATCATTTCTTTGTGGTGGGAACATAAAAAATCCTCTTCTAGCTATTATATTTTGAGATATAGCATACCTTATTGTTGACTACAGTCATCCTTCAGTGCAATAAGACATCAGCACTTATTCTTCCTTTCTAATTGTAACTTTGTACCCGTTGACCATCGTCTTTCCATCTCCCACTTTTCCCCGCCCTCCACAGTTTCTGGTAACCACTCTTCTGTTCACTATTTTTATGAGATCAACTTTTTTTAAATTCCACATATGAGTGAGAATATGTTGTATTTATTTGTCCATGTCTGGCTTATTTCACTTAATATAATGTCCTCCACGTTCATCCATGTCATTGCAAATGACAGGATTTCATTTTTTTTCAACGCGGTGTATATGTATGTATTTATACACACACATACGTACACACACCCACTTAGCTATCCATCCATTGTTAGATACTAAGGTTGATTCCATATCTTAGCTATTGTGAATAGTGTTGTAGTAAACATGGGAATACAGATATCTCTTTGATATAGTGATTTTATTTATTTTGGCTATGTACCCACAGCGGGGTTGCTGGATCATATTGTAGTTGTATTTTTAATTTTTGAGGAACTTCCATAATATTTTCCATAATAGCTATACAAATTTGCAATCACACTAACAGTGTATAAGTGTTCCCTTTTCTCCAAATCCTCACCAATACTGTTATCTTTTTTCTTTTTGATAATAGCCATTCTAACCACAGTAAGGTAATATCTCATTGTGGTTTTAATTTGTATTTCCCTGATGATTAGTGACGTTGAGCATTTTTTCAAATACCTGTTGGCCATTTATATGTCTTCTTTTGAAAAATGTCTATTAATATCTTCTGTTCATTTTTTAATTGGGTTATTTCTTTTTTGATATTGATTTGTTTGAGTTCTTTGTATATTCTGGATATTATAACTACTGTTGGATATATAGCTTGCGAATAGTTTCTCCCATTCTGTATATTGTCTCTTCACTCTGTTGATAAATTCACGTATTTTTTTAAATTGTGAACCTTAGTTGAGAGTAAAAATACTGAAAATTCATCAAATTGTCAATCTTATTATTATGTCACAAATATGCATATGACATTAATATAAGAATATTTATTTAAAAATTGAATTAAAAATTTCTAGAATTATATTTTTATTCTCATCATGTCATGTTACTTTAATACGCAATATATTTTTAGTCCTAAAAGGTATATTTTTATTCCTGTTTCCAAATAGAATTAACATGTACATATACATACATACACATACATACACAAAGAGAGAAACAGTGTGTGTGCATGTATGTTCCAGATTAGTTATTTATAAATATTTTGCTTTATTATTGTTTGTCATACTAATATTGATGAAGGTAGTTTTTTAGAGGAGGTTGAAACAGAGAGAAATATAGAGATAAGATGGGAAAGAAAGAAAGATAAACAAGAAGAAAGAATAGAAGGAGAAAAGGAAATTGCTTAATTTGATGTAAGCTACAAAAGAATTGACTGATCCTTCTTTTCTTTCACATTCTTTTATCTAGTGGGGCTTTTGTATCAATTCTTAAATGAATTTAATTACTTGAAGATTGTATAAAGGAATAAACTCAGTGATTTGTATGTGGTACTTTAAAATGCATTACAATTTTATGACCTATTGAAAATACATTCATTAATTTGATATATTTTGAAACATAATCAGGAGCTACTTCTGTAAAAGAATGCTTTCTTTATTAATGTCTATAGTTATATTTACTTCCGAAGTTAATGTTATACTTAGAAAATAATACCAAAAAATTTAGTTTTATTTCCTTAAGTAATTAATTATAATCCAGACTATTTAAAGCCTATTTTATTAAGGAAAGTTATTTCATTCTTATGCATATATGAAATTACACATATAGGTTATTCACCAGAGCATTACTTGTAAATGAATACAAAAAAGAAGTAACCAGAGTTTCTAATAATAAGAAATAGTTAACATAAATTATATGCATGATAAAATATAGTGTTCATTAAATACAAACTAGAATAATAATCACATACTTACAAGGACCTCTAAGACATTGTCACAAAACAGCTATAAATGTAAAATACAAAACAAAATGAAACTGTATTGTAAATGCACAGAAAATGTTATCGAAGAACAATGTTACAAGCCATTAATAGTGACAACCCATGAGGGAGTAAAACTGGAGTGTAGAGGGAGATTATTTTACTTTACATACATAAATTTTTATATTAACTTTTAATCATATGTTTTTTCATAATTTGAAAAATATCTTAAAGAATTTGAGTAATTATTATTTTAACAAAAATAATGAAGGATCTGGAATTATGTCAAAATAGAAATTTCAATGTTTGCACCATGATACATGGTTAAGGAAATCATATATCGGAATGAGTATTTTGTGATTCTATGGCCCCTATCTCTAATATTTGTGGGATTGTTTTCCTTTTTAATTAAAGGTCTCATTCGTTTGCAAGAGCTCATCAAAGCTCCATCAAGGTACAACCTTCGACTTAAAATCCGTCAACTACCTGCTGATACAAAGGATGCAAAACCCTTACTAAAAGAAATGAAGAGAGGCAAGGAATTCCATGTAATCTTTGACTGTAGCCATGAAATGGCAGCAGGCATTTTAAAACAGGTAATCTTTAATCTTTACTTAAATTCTTAGTTTCTTCATAAACTTACACTTAAAATATGTTTTTAAAATCAAAATGTTACTGTTATACATTCAATTAAAAAAATTGAGAGGTCACCATGATGTAATTTTATGAAAGTCTCACAATTGCTTTTAATTAATTGTCTTAGAAAAAAAAGTAATATAAATATTGATGATCTTCAAAACAAATTGTTTGAAGTTTGAGGTTATTTTCAAGTGACTGCAATAGTATTTATAAATGAGATTACAGATTAATGATATAGTTATTTCTGTTTTTTACTGAAATGAGGGAAGAAACCAAGAGTCAACAACTGAGCTGCTCATCCACTACAATCAACCAATAGAAAAAAGTTATAATAGGCTTATCATTTACTTGGTATCTATTGCAAGGCACCTTACATATCTGATCTTATTTCATCATCACCACAACCAAAAGAAGTAGGTTCTATCTCCACTTTACAAAGAAACTGATGCTTCTAAATCAATCAAACAAAATTATTTATAGCAATACAACCCCTTAGTATTATATCAACACTATTCAGACTTAACAGTAAACTACAAAACATAAATTGTTATTAGTCCATATCTTACAGTTGAGAAAACCGAAGTTAGAGGTTAAAGACCAGTATAAAGCCATGCACTTACTATATAATTGTAGAACCTGGATTTGAACTCAGACCTTTGGATCTTGTTTTTTAATCTCTTTTATGCATCCTTGGCTGGCAACATAGCAGCTTAGGATTAGTCAATTGTTTCAAAACCTATGACATATAGGATAAAATATTTCTACTGGAGAGCTATGTAGATTCAGATGTCAATTATATCTGTTTAAATATAACTAACAATAGCATATGCATGTTATAACATGAGTAGTTTATTAAGCAGACATTTGTCCAATATTCCAATATAAATGTTGATTTCAGCACTAAAATATTTAATTGGATTTGAAAAACTGCCCTAGTTATTTTTCTATTTGGGTAATAAAGCATAGCAGAGTTTTTATTTGTTTGTTTGTTTGTATTTTTTGTTATTGAATAAAATGGCACAATAAAATAACCACTAAAATCTAGAGTCAGGATTTGTTTTTAATATCATCCCATACAATTCTTTTTTTTTCTGAGACAGAATCTCACTCTGTTGCCCTGGCTAGAGTGAGTGCCATGGCTTTAGCCTAGCTCACAGCAACCTCAAACTCCTGGGCTCAAGCGATCCTACTGCCTCAGCCTCCCCAGCTGGGACTACAGGCACGTGCCACCATGCCCGGCTAATTTTTCTATATATTTTTAGTTGTCCAGATAATTTCTTTCTATTTTTTTTTTTAGTAGAGACGGGATCTGCTCTTGCTCAGGCTGATCTCGAACTCCTGAGCTCAAACAATCCGCCTACCTCGGCCTCCCAGAGTGCTAGGATTACAGGCGTGAGCCACCGCGCCCGGCCATTCCCATATAATTCTTGATCACGTTTAGAATACACAGATTGGGAAAGGAGACCTTTCCTTTACTCTTGGAGTGAGTAGCACTCTACTATTTCAGTGACAGAGCTTTGGTTTTCTTTCTCTAGGCTTCTAACATTTAGGAAAATAAACAGTTACCTGTTTTCTAAGGAACTAATTCTGACTTATTTTGCTATCTGGAAGATGAGAATACCCATCACTTTTGGTGACAGAATTTTTATTCTGCCTTCTATGCGATATAGCTATTATTTTATATTTGCTTTCTTATGTATATTCTGTTCTGTTTGCAAAATAAAACTGAACTAAGATTATATATGTATATACAACAGAAAGAACTATATAATTTTAATAAGTTTAATAGATGAAATATTAGAGCAAAAGTAAAGTGAGAATGAAAATTAAGAGGAAGTCAGAGTGACATTACTATACAGGATGCATGCTCTGAGGTCATGTAACACAGGCTTACCTCATATACGGTGGTATTGTTTTTAACTTATTTTAACTTATTTGGCCCCAGAGAGCATTTGTTTCACATTTGAGTCTATCAGTTATTCCAGAAACCAATTCAAGAAGAAAGCAAATAGCTTCCTTCTAATAAAGACAGCAGTAGGGATCTATTTTGTGACATATAAAATTTTCCTAAGATTCTTTAACATTGGTTCATGGTGAAACTCCCAAGATACAGTATAGGAGTTGAAGAGCAAAAATAGATGAGCTTTCAGCTAGTCTGGCCTCATTCAAGTGTGAATATTAGGATTAACCAGAAAAAGGGATGGATAATCAGACTATCCTCATTTGTTTATTTGTTTGTTTAATTTATTTAACTTATTTACCTAAACTGAGATTTTAATATTGAGCAACAATGAATTTGATATTTTCTTTCCTGAAAACATTAAAAGTGAGTGGAGTTCGGGCTGACTAGATTTCCTCTGAGGCAAGTAAAGTACACTAATTGGCATGCATGCCTCAATAGCAGGTGATTCCACCTGCATCCAGATTTATCGAAGAAAATACCCTAGGGCAGAGCCAAGATGCTCTGAAGTAAAACCTCACAAGGACATTCTATTATAGAAAAAAATAGTAATCAAGAACTTCAAAGTTTAGAACAGAGAGTGTAAAATAAAAGACTTTTAGCCTGGAAAAATGTAAAAACAGATGTAAATAAATTCCTATAGCAGCAATATGTATTAATAAAATAAAATAATAATTGAAGAAATATAATAGAGCCCTCCCCCCATTTTTTAACCTTGAGCAATATAATTTCTGGATATGCCCTAAAAGATAAACTGGTTGCAAATTATACATCTAGATAACTACATGTGTTAATTTGTCATGTAGCACTGCAAGCACTATGCTGGTTTAATATTAGAGATTTCTAATATTTTGATTTTATAAAAATGAATCCCTCGTGTTTTTTTCTGGGAGAGATGATATAATGCGACCAATTTTCTATTGAGGCTACTCATATTATTTGTACGTAAGAAGATAAGGTTTTTTTTTTTCTCTTTAATATGGTTTGAGGTGTGCATACAATCATTGAAAAGTAGCAGCAAGACATGCTGTAATTAAAAGAAGATCCAGTGCAAGTTCTATTTTTCTTAATCCCACTGGAAATTATTACCTAATCTTTCAACAGAATATTTCTGTTGTTCATTTTTGTAAGGTCACAGTGTAGAAACTTAATCAAAAATAAATAGCTTCTTCTATTCTATTTTTAGTTTTTTTCTAGATCATACATCATAGTCCATAAGTGATTCTTAATTTTAAGGCTGAGAGAAGGTCAATGAAAGCCATGTACAGACCCAGTTATCCCTTATAGATTTCTTCTCAAGGTGATGATAAAGAAACCTTAGCCAGAGCAGAATACACATGTCAGAAGCAAACCACCCTCTCCTCTACCATCTCTTAAATTCCCTCCCACCCCTACCACTAATGCACAGTTTTATGAACCACTCTGAGATATTCAAATTTTCAAATCCTCACAGAGGAAAAAGGCAAACATTTTAGAATGCATAGATTTTAAAATAAAAATGGCATAGTTTATATTCTAATCCAAACTCCAAGAGTTAGAGATCTGGATTTCATGTTTATTCACTGTCTCATATTGTTAAGCAATTTATTCATTTTTATTATGTCCTAGTTTCCTCACCTGTAAACTGAACATAATGATAGGACTTACTTCATAGGGTTTTTATGATGCTTAAATAGGCAATGTGCTTAAAATGATACCTAACACATTCTAGGCATTATGTAAGTGTCATTTATAGCTATACATCTGAATCACTATTTCTTTCAATTATCTTTATCTCTATTTCTAAAAAAAAAAAATTGACAAAAATATACTGAGCTGTCATTGAGTGGTTCTGGAGATAGAAAGCCTTCTGCACATATTTACCAGAAACAATGGATACTTTCTGCAGAGATAATCTTGTAAATTTTTTATATTTAATAAGGGAAATTTTGTCTTATTTTGCTTAAGATGAAAACTTCCTCAAAATGTTATTGGCTTATGTACATATTATCTGTTCATGAAAGATTGTTTGGTAATTTGATTTCTAAAATTCCTTCTTCTGCTCTATTCTTTGATGTTGCCTTTCATTAATCAACGTTTCTCCCTTCTTTTATACATTTTATACATTCCAAACATTTTCACAGATATCTCTTCTGTCTTAATTGAACAGCTCATATTGTAGAACTATAAATGTTATCCTACTTAATTGAGTAATGCTGACCTGTAAGCACGATGCTTTTTTTGTACATTGAACACATAGGATGTAGGTGGGATGGCTACTCAGTAAACTAGTTTGTGTAATTAGTGGTTTGTTGAAGAATATTAGAGGCACCTGAGAATAAGTTTACTACTAAGTTCTTCATTCAGCTCAAAAAGGAATCATCTTCAATTATCATTGCCAACTTCTATTTATTGATAAGCAATTAATTCAAAAACATTTTCTGTAGAGAAGAAAATAACACGGACATTTATCACTAGAAATTGTGATTCAAAAGTCCTTATTTTAATATTAATAGTCTAAAATTGATGAGGACTGTGAAAGAGTTCATTAATGGTTCAGTTTATTTATTGTTTATTTATTCAGAAAACAGTTTTTAATTATGTATGCTTTTTCAATAGTAATGGTGATTTACATTTCCTTCATTAATGCTAAGAAATGTCTATAAAGTGCTAAAAACTGTTGGCATTGTATTTTGCAGTTTTTTCCTAATTGAATAATACTTTTCATTAAAATAAAATGGTTTTCTTCATTAGGCTATTTGTAGTGAAAAGACATTACAAATATAATGAACTAAGATGGACTAATTTCAGCTTTTGTGTCAAATGTAGTGCCTTCTTTAATGTGTAAAGCCATAAGCTTTACAATTGCAAATATTCAACTAATAATTGTTCTATCTAGAGAATTGGTTCGGAAATTCCTTCAGTAACCACTAATCTTTAACCACTGGGAAAAGATTTAGCTTAACCCAATTTTGATGTAACATGAATATTATAGGCTGATCTTCATCACATCCTGCCATTTTGTTCTCACTTGTCTTTTTGACTTAATGTATTTCGTATAATGTGTACCTTCAGTAATATTTTTATTTTTTATTTCTTAGGCATTAGCTATGGGAATGATGACAGAATACTATCATTATATTTTTACCACTCTGGTAAGTAATTTATTAAAACATGAAGATAATTCTCCAAATTTTATTATTATGACTTTTTCAAATGAAAAATAAGTTTTTGAGTGAGAAGTAATATAATCAATGACTGCTTTGTAGTTATATTTTATTTTATTTTTATAAAACCCAGAAAAAATCACAGAGAACTAATAACTCTTGATAGAAAGTTGATGACTTTAAAATAATATCATTTCAGATATCAATTCAAAATAGTATATATCTTATTTTTAAATTGCTTCAGAGAACTTTCTGAATATAATGGATTTTGAAATTAGTTTGCTGAGAAATCAATGTTTTAGAAAAGCACAAATTCTTGTGTTGTTATCTCAGTTCTATTTCACTTTTTGAAAATCAGTTTTATTGAAGCTGCCTTTCAGTAGATTAACTTTTCTATCCTGTTTTTGCCAATATTTAGTTGGATCTTTTAAAAAGTCAATATACCTTAATTTGTAATTAGCAAATTGAATATTACCTTTGTATTTTGTCTTCACATACCCACTATACACAATTTTTCCATAGTATGTATGAAAATCTGCCTATAAGCTTTTACCAAACCTATTTACTCTTAGTTCTACTTCTTTATCAATACATTATCCTGGTTTTTCTTCCCCTGTGAAACAGGTGTCTCTTTCACTAATTTTTTCTTGCTCATCTCAAAATATAAGAGTATCTCCAAGTTTAGACTTCCATCCTATTTTCTCATTTTCTTTAATTATTTTCTTCAAAACTGGCTTCTATTTAGAGTTTCAATTATCACTTTTGTTCAACTGAGGTCTTCATATCCATGTGCAATATTCCTGAATGTATGCTACAGAACAACTCTATTGTGGCACTCAGATGATTTCAGAATATTTAAACCTTAGTGTATTGTACTCTAAATCGACCCCTCTTCTGATTTCCTTAAATTTTCCATTTTCTCTAACTCCTGTATCACCAAAAAAATTCTGTTTTTTCCTCCATCGTGTCTCTAGTATGCATCCTCTCCATTCCTTCAATGACCAGATTAACCAATTCTTTCTCTGTTAACTCAAAAGTCTTTCAATTAGTCTCCTTGCTTCTAAGAGTCTTGATCAAACTACTGAAGATCTACTACCAGATCAAACTACTAAAATTTAATTGATTGCAATAGCTTCCTGTGATGGCAACTCTTCCTCCTGTGGAGATTCTTTTTGAAATAGGTTATATTTTCCTGATAAATATCAAGACTCACTCTGCAACATTGCTATATCACTTCCTAGCAAGCCACTTTTTGCAGCTTGTTAGAAACTTAGTGATAGGCAAGTGGAGAGAGAGTAAGAACCTTCTGTCATCAGCAGGTTATATTTCAATTCTGTTACAACTCAGCTCTGCCACAATCAGAAGATTTGGGGGAAATCAAAAGTATCTCTTAATAAGGCAAAAGAAATGAAAAAACTAGGTTAGGATAAATAAACCTCATTATTCTACAAGTGAAGGCCTTTTACACTTTGATTCTAACCAAATTTTCCCATTTTTCTTTTGCTCCTATTCTCCTTTATGAATTCTCTTTTACAACCAAACTGGTGTAGATCAGTCTCCTGAATGGGTTTTATATTTTCTAATTTTTGGATCTTTACTCACATTTTGAATGCTCTTTTTGTCTATCAATAGCCTGATCATTCTTTAATGGCAGCTGTAGGGGAGAAAGATTTCTTTTCCTCGCTTGTCTTGAGGTTCACGGCTGAGAGCCTTATAAAAAAAGACAGATTAACAAGAGAAACCATATACATTTCTTTAATATAAATTTTATGTGACATAGAACACTTCAGAAATGAAGACCCAAAGAAATAGGGAAATCTGTCTTTCTTTATACTTTGGTTTGATAAACAGTGGACAGTTAAGTAGAAATATGATTGGATGAAAGGGGGTATGATCTAATGGCAATAAATGGGGGGGAACTTAGCAAGACCAGTTTGTTCTGTTTCTTCTTGGCCTCCAGGTATAGGGCAGGAACCCTCTGGAATTAGAGTTTTTCAATGGATACAGGTCAGGAAATTATTTTATGGCTCACTTCAAGGGAAAAAGGTGGGAGAAGATCAGCCCTTCCTACGTCTATATTTTTCTCAGTTTTCTTTAGTTTAACATACTCACTATGCCAAGGTGCCATATTTTGGGGTGGCATGTTCTAAGCCCCATTGCAGCTCAGATCCCATCTGTTCTGTGAAGTTTTTTCTGACTATAAAAATTGAAAGTTATCTGCCTTGTTTCTGATTCCTATTGCACTTATTATTTCTACTCTTTTACTTCTTAGTATATATTGCCCTGCATTATTTATTTACTCCATGGATATCTTATATCCTTGGCTAGAATATAAACATTGAAAAATAAAAACCTAAAGATTCCTTATGTTTGTCATAGCAGAGCACAGCTCAGGCCAATGTCAGTTGCTTTCCACTAAATTTATTCCTATTATGTTGCCTGTGTAGTTGTATGAGTTTGAAGCAAGCTATCATAGGACCACTGGCATTAATCTTGCCTTGATTCTCAGTATTGTCCATAAGATCTGAGAGTGAGCTATGCCAGCTAGAAAGAGAGCAAAAGTCCCACATGCTGCATGTTCTCATGATCATATCCAACTCCCATGATAGCTTTGGCCTTTTATCTCCTGGGAAAACCAAAGGGCAGAGCAAGAGCATTCACTGTATACAGACTGGAAAGGGCAACAGAAATAAGGTATTTATTGTGGTGAAGTTGCTGGGTAACACGTGAGAAAAAGAAACTGCAAGATTTCAGCAACCAAAAATGCCAATGTTCTTAACGTTTCCCCCCTCAGCTTTCACATAGTTTTCAATAGTTAAAAGCTGTATTTTAAAACTTGCTCATTAAAAAATAATACCTGGCAAAACAAAACCAAAAAATGGCAATAACCGGTCAAAGAAGAAGGACATAGAAAAAATGTCTGTTAGTTTAAAATAAAATATTAATGCATAAAATTTAAGGGAAACTATCCTTAACATGGAGAAGACAACTAACACAAATCTTACATATAAGTTATAGAAGAGCATATTATTCCATTGGTGGATTTAAAATATGATGTATATGACCATGTTTATGTTCAGAGCATGGATATTTGAATTGCCAAATCGTGAGGACAGTCTATTTGAATCTTGGTGATTAATGATCACTTGAGACACAACGTTAAGTGACCTAACAGAAGTAATAGTGACTATTTCAATAATACAAACTTGTGAATATACTCTGTTGATAATAACACAAAGAAATTTGTCTTTCAGGACCTATTTGCTCTTGATGTAGAACCCTACCGATATAGTGGTGTCAATATGACAGGGTTCAGAATATTAAATACAGAAAATACCCAAGTCTCCTCCATCATTGAAAAATGGTCGATGGAACGGTTGCAAGCACCTCCAAAACCCGATTCAGGTTTGCTGGATGGATTTATGACGGTATGAACACCACTTTAAGATCAGTTTTTGTGTTTTTAAATAGTATTGCATAAATATTAAATCCTCTGGGTCCAACTTCAATTTAATTGTTTGACATTAAAGGCATATCAAAGCTACTGCACAAATAATTCTATTAACAATTTTCTAAATCAATTTTATATGACAAATTTACACTTTCATCCAAGTACCTCAAAAAGTATTATAACTATCACTAGGGTACTGTGACGTAGGGATTTCTCTAAAATTAATTAGTGCCATATATTGGAGAAATGAGAGACTGAAAAGAAGGCATTTAGTGGTTATCCTTCTGATCTTACCTACTAATATACGATTACTCTTCATCATGATGGTTTCTGATATCTGGTGTTATTTGAATGACTTACATCACACAAAAATCTGTTCACAGCTTACTCACTCTTTAAAGCTCAAGACCAATGAATAATCGCATTTGTCATTTTCAAGTCCTAGTTTATACCTAGAAACTGAATTAATGTATAACTGTAAAAGAAGGGTACATTTTTTATATAATATTTTATTTATGGCAATGCTGCCAATGAAAATCTAATGTGGGTCACATACATTATTTTAAATGTTCTAATAGTCGTCTATAAAACATACCCCCCAAAAGACAGGTAAAAATGAATGTTATTAATTTGTTTCATCTAAACTACTAAATAAAAAATAATATTCTTTAAATAGATAATCAATATAAAAATTATGAATGAGATATTTTGCATTCTTTTTTCAACTAAGTATTTAAAAGTTGGTGTGTATTTGACACCACAAATAATTCAGATTAGTCACATTGTAGACATGTTTGTTCAGTAGACAAATATGGCTAGAGGCTATCTTATCAGACCAGATAGGTTTATACTATACTATGCTAAACAAAGTTTAAATGCCTGATACATTCTCATTAAATCCATTTTTTACAAATCAAATTGTCACTAGAGTTTAGGAAATAGCTTAGCGCTTGGGCAATATTTACATTTCACAGGTCATTACCACCTGCTTTTAATGAGTATTAGTCTAACTGGAGACTTTATAAACATAAACATCCTCTATCCTTATATGTGGAAAACTTTTTTCTATTATGATTGTAATGTTTACCTAATTGCTTCAATGGGGCATCAAAATTTGTTTTTGATGTCGTAGCAAGATAATCAGAAAATTTGATTTGTTTTCCCTTAGAAGAAGACTTAGAACTAAAAACTGAGTGACTTCATAAAGATTATGAAGAAAAAATAGCCTATTTCCATGAACTTTCTGATGGAAAAAAGAGACAATTATTTTCTTTTAGCAAGAAAAATAACCTATTAGAATGTGAAAATATATCCACATTAATTTTTTAAAATAAGTAATATGAAGGGAATTTTATTCCTTTGCACATAGAGAGATAATAGCATCCTCCTAGTAGTTTAGTTTTAACTTAAAATTTATTTGCAAAGTCTTTATTAGGAGGAAATACCTAAATAACTTAAAAATAAACATATTTTCCTCCAAAGTATAGCCAGATTTAAAATAAAATGCAACCAAAAAAAAAATTACAGATACTATATTTTCTTATCAATTTGAAGATGGTGAATCAAACTTTTGAAACTTAA
Source organism: Avahi laniger (assembly GCA_963575035.1). Lineage (NCBI taxonomy): Eukaryota > Metazoa > Chordata > Mammalia > Primates > Indriidae > Avahi > Avahi laniger. The sequence continues at coordinate 63,281 of CAUYSK010003023.1, forward strand.
GAAAATTGTTATTACTTAAAATTAAAATGTATGCTATCTTTTAAATTGCCATTATAACCATATGTATATTTTTTCATATTTTTTTCTAGTTCCCATTACAATTCTTTTATTTCAGGATGAATATCTTATTATTTATTGTTCAATACCATTATTAAATGGTTTTAGGAAAAGTAAATCAGTAGATATCAGGATAATTTTAACACTTTTATACACTAAGACTTCCACCGATAAGTCCAAGGATTAGGGTGTCTCTTTATAGATCAAAATCATAGGGCCAAGTGCCATAGTTCACTCCTGTAATCCTAGCATTTTGGGAGGCTAAGGCAGGAGGATTGCTGGAGGCCAGGAGTTCAAGACCAGTCTGAGCAAGAGGGAGACCCCATCTCTACTAAAAATAGAAAAATCAACCGGGTGTGGTGGCCCACACCTGTAGTCCTAGCTACTCAGGAGGCTGAGGCAAGAGGATTGTTTGAGCCCAGCAGTTTGAGGTTGCGTGAGCTATGATGATGCCACTGCACTCTACCCTGGGCAACAGAGCAAGACTCTGTCTCAAAAAATAAAAAAGCATAAAAAAAGAATATCCAATTTTACTTTGGTGCTTTGTATCTCTGTAGAGGTCCTTTTATGACTCTACATATTATGCACTGAAAGAAAGTACTCCCTAACTTGTGGTAACTTATGTAAACTCTTGAAAGACAGATAAATGCAAGGGAAGGTGTATAAATTTCTCGTCCAGGGAGGCAGAGGCTCTTGGAGAGAATTAACCTCTAGAATATGGACAAAGAGACAAGGTGTTGGAAGAAATACAGGTTTGGGCTCTTATCTTTCTAGCCATGAGTCCATTCTTCCTCTGTTCTGTTCTTTTGAACTTGCAGGTGATTTCATGTGAGTGGGTATGATTTTGAATTTTTTAGAAGAAAATCCATGGTCTATATACAATGTCCGCAAATTTTATTAAATAGGCTAACTTTCTTATCCATCCATTTTTATTCTAACATATACTCCTTCATTTGTATATATTTTTTTACATTACTAAAAAATGTAAAGATTTCACTAGAAAACTTATATGACAACATTTTTAAAATGAGTGAGCTGAAGATATGTTCACTCGTATGAGCACTTTTTTGATAATGTTGCTTATTTAAAAATGTACAACAGCTACTTATTTTTTAAGTTTATAAATGTAACATAGAACACAAAATATTTTGGAAGTAGACATGAGGTTTGTCATTAATGTAAAGATTTCTTCCAAAATAGATGCAGATTGATATTATTTGATATTTTTTACAATTTCTCTTTTGGAAAATTGATAATATATTTCAAAATATTTTCATTATATACCATATATAACCAATATAAAGATTATACATAAAATATTTTCATTATATAATATAAATTATTAATTATAAAATAGTATATGATTAGAAAAATAAAATCAGTATGAGTTCTGTATTAAAATCTTGTCATACATATGCCTTGTATGAGTATACTTTTTCTTTTTCACCTGACATTATACTGTAAGCATTTTTAGAAGTCATTAAATGTTTAGGAAAATAAATCAGTAGGCCATTTCCACCATGAATGGAGTCATGAAATTAAGAAAATTCTAGTTAAAAAAGAAAAAAATTATAGCCTGGCTTTGTGGTATTGGCAACATTCCCTTCAGTTAATTCATGAGATCTCAGTGTTTACATATCTCTTGTTCTTTTTTCCTCCTATGGTCCCATAAAGAAATGGAATTATCAGCAAAGTCCCTAGTCTTTGCATCAAGACCTATTATTATCAGTATCATAGTCATTTGCCACTGTGTAAGATCATAGTGCTTAGACTTTCACATCCTTTTTTCATTTTTGAGCTATAAAAGGAAACAGTGAATTGGATTCATGAGTTTTTCTAGTTGAGTTAGCATCTTAAATGATCCCTAGGATAACTGTTTGTCAGTTAAATGACTATTAAATACAAGAACACTTCTGCAATTGTAGTTTCTTCCTCTATGGTCTGGAGTCATTGTATTAAAGATATCAATGTTAGTAGCTTAGTAAAACTTTTATTTTCACCTGGTATAAACCCAACTAAGGAACCCACTCACACAGAATATACAAGTCTGATCTAATTAAGGTGGAAGCAAGAAAGGAAGCTCAGCTTTCTTCCATTACACTTGAGGAGTTTTGTTCTGTTTTGTTTTTAATGCATGAGATCCCACTTTCCTCCATTCCCACACACTGTGCATCCAGCTAGTGCTTTAAACTTCTCGGACATGAACACTTATTATAAAACCCTTTCTCTACTGTGCATTCCTTATTAACTGTTTGCATCTTTTCATGCTCCTGGAGGTGTGGAAGTCCCTTTCAGTGAGCATTATCACTGTTCTTTACTGCATAATCAAATAACTCCTTCCCCCGTCCTTTGCCCAGATATTGACTGCCTTCATTTAGCATGGTTACTACAGGGCGAAAATTCACTTTGTGAACCAGAGTGTCAATCAGAGCTTGACAATGATTATACTTATTATTGATTTACTGAGTTTACAGCAATCTCAACTCAAGAAAATCAAATCAGGTTCAAACACCCAAGGGAAAATTTTAAACAGTCTAACTATATCCCAGAAATCCTTACCAGCGATTCCAATAAGCCTGTGTATATTAATACTAATGTACTTATAACCCATTCAGTAGCTTAATAATTATGAATACTATTTTTCTTGTGCTGATATATAATATCACACATATTCCTCAATAATATAATTTATTATAAAAATCAATTATAATTGTATTGGTTGGCTATATCATTTGGATTTCTATAGAGAGATTATTATTTTAGAAATTTAATCTCGGGATACAAACTGCTATCTCCATCTCCCTTCTTCTCAATAATCAAGCGTTGTTAATTCTACCATATCGATATCTTATTAACTATGTTCTTTATTTCATCCCCAGAGCTACATCTTAGTTCTGGTTTTTCTCCTGGCTGTTATAATAGTCTCCTTGTTGAAGTCCTGCTCCTAATGGCTCTCTCTTACATTCACCTTTTTTCTGGTATGATCTTTTCAGAACTTTGCTCATGGCTCCTCATCATTTGCTAGGCGAACTTTAAGCTCATTTGCCTAGCCTGCAAGGCCCGCCATGATGTGGCTCCTGCCTACTTGTCCAGCCTCATATTTGCCTACTCTCTGTTCCACCAAGCCACCCCACCCCCCAATCTCACCCTCAATGTGTCATTACTCATCACTCATCGCCAGTTCCAGCACAGGATTTTTCCATTGTTTGGACCACCCACCTGTTTTTTAATGCTTGTCATATTTCTATTCGTGCTGTAATTTTCACGTCGTCTGTTACCTTTTCTGTGAATTTGCTCTGAGTCCTCCAGATATTTTATATGTATGGTCCTTTATATATGCACTTTATGTATAACTCCATGTTGAAATTTAAGTCTGGTGCTTTTTGTTCGTTTTCATATCCCTTTCCCAACAGACTATAAGCTTTTTTGAGGCGGGAACTAGATTTTATCATCCTAAAGCCCTTGTACCTAGTTCAGTTTCTGGTGCAAAGAAGATGCTCATAATGAAGAAGAGACTGCCTAATTAAATAAATTTGTGTTAATTGATTTTAATCACATGATATCTGAGTTCTAATCATTAGGCCCTCTCATTTTGCCAAATATATTCTGCAAAGTATTTTATTTACCTACTTGCACTTTGTTATCAAGATATCTAATCATTTGGAAAATTCAATTAAGCTAGTCTCTATTTGTTAGGGAAAAAAACCTTAAAAAAGATAAAAACTTTGAAACACTTGATTAAATAATGACATTGTAGGGAGTTAGAAGAGTAGATTTCATTTTCTTTTACAAGGGAAGGGAGAATGTGTGTAAGAGAGGTGAATCTTTATGTGTTTAAATTCTTAAGTCCTCCTAATGATTATGTCTTTACAACAACAGACCACAGCCCAGAAATTTTCTTTTCTTATTTGAGTATCTTAAAGGTCAACATCATGTACATACATCTTACGGCAGAAAGTTAGCTCATTGTACTAAGGGAGCCCAAGTGTTTTGTTACTGTACAAAGATTTACTTTTATAAAAGTCAACGAATTGTCTTGGCACCCTTGACTAAAATAATTTGACCATAAATGTGAGGATTTAATTCTGGATTTTCAATTCTATTTCATTAATTTTTTTTTTTTTTTTTTGAGACAGAGTCTCACGCTGTTGCCTGGCTAGAGTGCCGTGGCGTCAGCCTAGCTCACAGCAATCTCAAACTCCTGGGCTCAAGCAATCCTCCTGCCTCAGCCTCCTGAGTAGCTGGGACTACAGGCATGCGCCACCATGCCCGGCTAATTTTTTCTAGATATTTTTAGTTGTCCAATTAATTTCTTTCTATTTTTAGTAGAGACGGGGTCTCGCTCTTGCTCAGGCTGGTTTCGAACTCCTGAACTCAAACAATTCGCCCACCTCGGCTTCCCAGAGTGCTAGGATTACAGGCGTGAGC
>CAUYSK010003025.1:0-19090 GCA_963575035.1 Avahi laniger
AAATTAGCCGGGCATGGTGGCACATGCCTGTAGTCCCAGCTACTTGGGAGGCTGAGACAGTAGGATTGCTTGAGTCCAGGAGTTTGAGGTTGCTGTGAGCTAGGCTGATGCCACGGCACTCGCTCCAGGCAAGAGAGTGAGACTTTGTCTCAAAAAAAAAAAAAACATTATCACTCACCTCTAAAATAAATATCCCTTACCTCTAAAATAAATACTCAAAATGGGATTAAGAAAGGTGGTGTAATGCCCTTAACCATGGTGCTGGCTAATTTCCACTTGTTCCTCCACCCCGATTTCACCCTCTGCCTTTCTTTCTGTTCTGTGCCACGGGAGGTTCGTGCCACAGACTTACTTTCCCAGGATCCCTTGCTGGTTGGCTTCAGGTTAGGTTTGGCTGGAAACCAAAAGTCAGGAGGTGAGAGAGGCTAGAGAATTCCTTCCTTTCTTCCTCTCTGCTTTGGGCCACATTTCTGTTGGAGGCTGCATTCCTCAGGACCATGGCTATGTTGGGTGGCACTTCCTATAACTCCAATAACCCTTCAACCCTAAACAGTCATAGCTTCCCACTTTGCTAAACTGTGGCTATCTCAGTATTTTCTGTTGGTTCTCTTAACCCTATACACACCTTGTCGTCATTAAAGACTCTTTCTTTAATGATAGATCTACTTTCCTATCAGAACCCCAATTGATACAAATGATTTCTCACAGCAAAGCATATTTTAAAAGCCTACTTCTAAACAGAAAAGAAAAACATAACAATAGCCCTCATGACATATCTCAATGAACACACCTCTGGAAAAACCAAGAAAATATTGTCCAAGTATACAAAAAACTGGCCACCTAGAACAGCACTATTCAATAGAACTTTCTGAGATGATGGAAATGTTTTATATCTGTGTGGCCCGATATATTAGCCATAAACTATGTGTGTCTATTAAACTCCTGAAATGTGGTAGTAGGACTAAGAAACTGAATTTTTAATGTTATTTAATTTTAATTAATTTACATTTACATTTAAATAGTCACATGTGGCTAGTGACTATGCTATTGCACAGTGCAAGTTTATATTAATCCAAGGGCAAAACCTAGAGACTACCTGAATAACGCAGTATGAAGATAAGTGCAAGAGCCTGTAGTCTAAGAGACGGTTAAGCAAAGGGCACCAACCACTATAGTATAAGGAAAATTAAGGTAAATTCAACAAAAACGATGTAAGTCCAAAGGAGGGGAAGTGCACACCAAATCACAGAAATCAAGAAAATCTTCACAGAGGATTTTTAATTTGAGGTGAGCCTAGAAGACTGAATAGATTTTGTATTAGCTTCTATTTCTGTTAACAAATTACCACACTCTTAGCAGCTTAAAACCATAAAAATGTATTATTAATTATCTTAAAGTTCCATAGGTTAGAAGTCCCACACTTGTCTCAATGGGCTAAAACCAAGGTGTCAGCAGGACTGTATTACTCTCTGGAGGCTCTTGTGGAAAACCCATCGCCTTACCTTTTCCAGCTTCTAGAGGCCGCCCACATTTCTTGGCTCATGGTCCTTTTCTTCAATCGTTGAAGTCAGCAACATTGCATCTATTTATGCCTTTCTTCCCCTGACACATGTCCCTCTGACCACATAAAGGAAGGGTTCTCTGCTTCTAAGAGCCCATGTGATTAGATTGGGCCCACCCAGATAAAATTCTCTTTTACTATTTTTCTAAATAGAAAAATCATTTCATCTCAAGATCTTTAACTTAATAACATTTGAAAAGTTCTTTTTGCCATAGAGAGTACCATATTCTCAGGTTTCAGGGATAAGCATGTGGACGTCTTTGGGGGCCATTATTCTGCCTACCAAAAATTTTCTACAGCGAGAGGCAGGAGATGAAAAGGAAAGGATTCCAGGAGGAGGTGCAGGCCAAGAGCAAAGCAGACCAACAGGAATCAACAGAATAATCAGTAAAAACCATGAACTAGCTCACCTGATTAAACAGTGCCTCCAATTCCTCTGCAAGACTTACTGTAATACATGCTGAATACTCAGGGCTGGTGGGCTACTCTAGGACACCTGCTCACGTTCACTCCTGCCAGACGAACTGTATGCTTACCAAGAGCCAGCTGTGTTTCTTGCCAAACCTATGGAAGCTGGCTGTATTTGTCATTGTAACACATAATTTAATTAAATAGCACATAAACCAATAGGACTGTGAAAAAAAATAAGACTTATTGTTTCTATGCAAATGGAGTTGAATAGTTTGAAAGACTCCTTAAATGTAAGGTACTGAAAACTTTTTCTGACAATTTACATGTGGGCAAGACAACTACAATGATTTGGGAGAAAACAGTAAAAATCTAAAAAGAATCTATAATCAGATTGTCTCTTAAGTACGTTTAATGTGTACCATGCACTATTAGTTAAATTTATGCAAGAGATGCTATGAAGAACTTCATTCAGATGATCCATACTTAAAAAACATCCTTATCTCTTCCTCATATGAACATGCAGTCATGTTTTAAGTTAAAAAATGTTTAAGGTGTATATACGTATCATTTTTATACACTTTAATAATTTTCTTCTTTCAATGACTTTTCAATAAACTGATCAAGTAAAAATGTCATGGAAGAGGACTTCTGTTGTATTTAAAAAGCAGAGATGATGCAATTGCAGGAGTTGGAGAGTAGAAGAATATACTGTCAATACAGGTTAAGTCTACATGGAGAAGGACCTCAAATGTCACAGTGAGGAATTTGGGCATTGCAATAGGCAATCAGGAAATATTAAAGGTTGTTGTTTTTGTTATTTGAAAGGAAAGGTTTTGAGCATATCAAAGGACATGCTAAGAAATTAAAGCATTAAAGGACATGCCTTATGAAATTAATCTGGCAGATAGCAGGCTTACTGATTACTGCTTCCTCCTTCTTCCCTGCAGCAGAGGCTGCTGGACTCCCATCCACAAGTTCAGCCTTGCCCTTCAGCTCTGGACCTGCACCGTCCAATATGGTAGCCACTAGCCACATACGGCTATTGAATGTGGCCACTTAATTGTGGCTAGTCCAAATTGATATGTGCGGTAAGTGTATAATAAGCCGAGATTTCAAAGAGTTAGTATGAAAAAAAGAATACAAAATATCTCATCAATAATGAAATACTTTGATTAGATATTAAAATTATGTGTTGAAATATTTAATATATTGTGTTAAACAAAATGTATCACTAAAATTAATTTCACCTGTTTATTTTTTAATGTGGCTATAAAAAAATTTAAAACTATACATACAGCTCACATTTGTGGCTCACATTTTATTTTTCTTCTGGACAGCAATGCTCTAGTCTAGAGCAATCCTAACATGAGATAGGAAGGTTAAACCACCCCATCCCAGCCCAATCCTTTGGGACTTACATCCTCTTACTGGGTGTCTGATCTTAAACAAGATGTTAGTCACACTCTTCTCTCTTCACCTTGGGACATGGTCTGGTTTTCTCAATATTTGCCCTATAATGTTTCAAACTCAGCTTGCTGGCCCCATAGAGATTTGCCTTCCCTCACACTTTCCATGATTCCCAAAATCATGCTTCCTCCTGATGTGGACTATTTCCTCCCTCTAGAGAAAGAAACTTCCAGGAGGATGAAGACCAAGAATATGGCATGAGATTTGGTGATTAGGGAATCATTACTGACCTTCAAAACAATGACTGTATCGACTGTTCAAGTGGACAGCTGAGCAGTTGTCAGAATTGCCACATCAATGTTCCCATGGACATAAAGATCAGGAGAAGCACATAACAGCCCCTAATCCAACGGTAGGACAATGCTGACGAAAGCACAAGCACATCTCTGACTCAGTCCTTAGCCAGTGTTTTAACTCGAACTTCAACAATGGAAGGCCTCCTCCTTGTCATTTATTATTCCAAAGTGGAGTGTTACCAAGTGTGCACTTTTTTAAAAGGAAGCACACAACTAGACAGTTAAAGAGACAATAAGTTTAAAAAGAAAAAAGAAATAACTTTGCAGCACTGGGATTGTATTCAGAAGTCAGAAAGATGCCCTTGCAAATCTCCTCACCCTCATGAAACAAAGCTTAGTATGACCTGATTTACTGCCTATCCAGGGAACTGGCCAGGTTTTTTCTAAAACCCTGGAGAGCAGTCTTTGTGTTCATGTTGCCTATGGACATGGCCTGGGAGACAAGCATTCTGACTCTGTTTTAGAGGCAGTTTCAATTCTCTTGGGCTGCTACTGGGCAATGTCAATAACAACAACAAAGAAGTGTTAGTACATGTGGGCACATGCATATCTGAGTTTATGTATGTAGGTCTTACACATGCATGTGTGTTTATGCATGGGCGTATTAGCTTATATAATGCAACAGGTATCTAGAAACATTGCACAAAAAGGTCAAAATGGATTATTTACTATCAAAATAATGCCAACGAGGTCAGGTAGATAACGTTCAGTTTTCTGTTTTTGTTACTTAAGTTCCTGCATTGAACTGCATAATTTCAGTGGTGGATTACCTCTTACATTTTAATCCTAAGGTACTTCACAATATTATGTAAAAAAATGTTTTCTTCTGTTCTTCAGATTTGCAGAGTGCTCAGCAGTTTTCTATTATAGTCTGAAACATTTAAACCTTCAGCATTCCTAGTTCTCAAAGAAATCTTCCTAGTGACCACATTGAAGGCAGTATGGTGTGGTATAATAGAAAAAGTCCTAAACAGTGGATTAAAGGACGTGGTTTTCAGCCAGAATTCCACTCATTGTGAATCTGGGGAGGACCTGTCATCCCCCTGAGTCTATTTCCTTATCTATAAAATGAGGTTAAAAACCCTTGACCTGTAATTCTCAAAAGAGTTTCAGAAAGAGTATCTGGGAATGGGCTCTCTAAACTTAGAAGTACTAAGTAGAGGAAAGGATAGATATTATTATTACTAAAATTTGTCACAGCTTGTCTAGCACCTGAGAAGAAACTCCAGTGATGAGCTCTTTGGTACAGCGAGACAAGGAAGGAAAAGTATAAGATTCCAACACCCACCTATTCCATGACTTCATTCATGATGGAAATTTAAAACATTGTCTTAGAGTCCCCATTAGAATTACATTGACTTCAAAGGAGGTAGAAGTCAAGATGTAAGAGAAATTTTTGTTCTATTATAATTTGTTCTGAAATATGGGTTTTCAATCATCATGATTCCTTAAATTAGAATAGATCTGCAAAAAATAGATACATGCAAGCATTTTTTTTTCTTAAATTTTTTCATGTAAGAGTATGCAGCCTGCTATGTAATGTCACACATTAAAATAACATTGGCATAGAATGGGGGTAAAATCCTTTCTCTGGAAATAAACATATGTTATTAAAATTATATATCATTTGTAGCCAACTACTAGAAAAGACTCCACACTGAAGTGTTTCAGTTCAGGATTGATTTGGAGTATTGTGACATTGTGCTATAAGTATAGAACTGAAGGCAAAAGACTTGGATTCTACTTTCCGATATCTCACTAACTAAACTAGGGACTTGAATAAGGCATTTACTTCCGTGAGCCTTAATTTTCTCATGTGTAAAATAGATTAACACCACATGCCTACTTGCCTGTTTCATAAGGTCTTCGTGAGGATTGAATGAAAATATCGCTAAAAAGAGCTCTATCAACTATAAAATGGTGTACAGAAATAAGAAACTAAGAAAATGTTATCAAATAAGCTTTATATGCAAGTTCATAATATAGCTATTTGTCACAGTTTCTTTATCATATGTGTAACCCATGGAGATATAGTCATAATTCTGTTGTTCATACATTAATCTTAATAATAATACTAACCTTGACCTTAATAATAAACCACATAAAGGAAAGCTAAATATACTTTTCATTCCATCATTCTTCTTCACGGTTTTTTTTTATTTTATTTTATTTCAGCATATCATGGGGGTACAGATGTTAGGTTACGTATGTTGCCCTTGCACCCCCTTCCCCCCAAGTCCGAGTTTCAAGTGTGTCCATCCGGCGGATGGTGCTCATTGCACTCTTTGTGTATGCATATACCCATCCCCTACTCCCCGCCCCCCGCTGGACATCCAATAGATGTTATTCTTATATGTGCACTTATGTTTTTTTTTGAGACAGAGTCTCACTCTCTTGTCTGGGCTAGAGTGCCGTGGCATCAGCCTAGCACACAGCAACCTCAAATTCCTGGGCTCAAGCGATCCTCCTGCCTCAGCCTCCCAGGTAGCTGGGACTACAGGCACGCGCCACCATACCCAGCTAATTTTTTCTATTTTTAGTTGTTTGGCCAATTTCTTTCTATTTTTTTTTTTAGTAGAGATGGGGTCTCACTCTTGTTCAGGCTGATCTCGAACTTCTGAGCTCAAACGATCCTCCCACCTCGGCCTCCCAGAGTGCTAGGATTACAGAGATGAGCCACCGCACCCTGCCCTCTTCAGGGTTTTTGAAGAGCACTCAGCTTCCCAAAGTCACACAAACTTTAGATGCTCTGACAAAGCTGTAGTTAGAGTGAGCCACAAATATTGCTCATGTACTAACCCAGACAGAAAATCTAAATAAAGTATTGATACTTCATCCTCTAACTATAAAATAAGTAGATATTAATGAGAATATAAGAACTTTGAATATTTTAAAATTCCATAAACATAATTTATTTACAGATCCATAATTAAGAATACAAGAGCAAACAATATAGAAAATGTCCTTGAGAATTCTATGTGTCTATTAAATGCAACAAAAATAACTCTTAGAAGAAAAGTTGTGACCCGAAGGATGGACATATTTGAAACTCGGACTTAGCGGGGGAGGGAGAGGCAAGTGCAACATACATAACCGAAACATCTGTACCCCCATAATATGCTGAAATAAAAAAAAAGTTGTGATGTTATGCATCTCATCATAAAAAATTAGAGAAAATTAGCTGAATATTTTAATGCATAAAAAGACAACCTGTCTTTGTCTTTTTTATGCTGCTATAACAAAATATCTGAAACTGGCTAATTTGTAAAGAACATAAATTTATTTGCTCATAGTTCTGGAATCTGGTAAGTCCAGTATCAAGGTGCTGTCATCTGGCAAGGGCCTTCTTGCAGCATCATCACATGGCAGAAGGGAAAAGAGAAGGAGGGGTGGCAAGTATAAGAAATAAAGGCATCCAAATCAGAAAGAAAGGAGTAAAATCATCTTCATTTGCCAATAACATGTTTTTATATGTAGAAAACCCTAAAGACCACCAAAAAAAAAAAAAAAGCTGTTAGAACTGATAAACAAATTAAGTTTCAGGATACAAAATCAACATACAAAAATCATTTGCACTTCTATACACTAACAACAAACTATTCCAAAAAGAAATTAAGAAAATAATCCCATATACAATAGTATCAAAAAGAATAAAATACTTAGGAATAAACTTAACAGAGCAAGTGAAAGACTTACACACTGAAAACTATAAAACATCACAGAAACAAATTAAAGAAAACACAAATAAATAAAAACACATCCCACGGTCAGGGATTGGAAGACTTAATATTATTAAAATGTCCATATGGCCTACAACAATCTATAGACTGAATTCAGACCCTATCAAAATCCCAAAGATATTTTCTTACAGAAGTTTAAAAAACAATCCTAAAGTTCTATGGAACCACAAAGGATTCCAAATAGCCAAAACAATCTTGAGAAACAAGAACAAAGCTGGAGGCATCACACTTCCTGATTTCAAAATATATTACAATACAAAGCTACAGTAATTAAAACAATATGGTACTGGCATAGGCATAAAGATAGACATATAGGCCAATGGAACAGAATAGAAAGCCCAGAAATAAATCCACACATCTGTGGTCAATTGATCTTTGACAAAGAAGTCAAGAAAACACAATGAGGAAAAGAAAGTTTATTCAACAAATTGTCTTGGAAAAACTGAATATCCGCATGTGAAAGAATAAGATTGAACTCTTATCTTGCACTATACACAAAAATCCACTCAATTTTTATGAAAGACTTAAATGTATGACCTGAATCTTCAAAAATCATGGAAGTAATCATAGGGGAAAATCTTCATGACACTGGGCTTGATATGACACCCAAAAGCACAGGGAACGTAGGCCAAAATAGAAAAGTGGGACTACAACAAACTAAAAAGCTTCTGCACAGCAAAGAAAACAATCAACAGAGTGAAAAGGCAACCCATAGAATGAGAGGAAATATTTTCAAACCATATGTCCGATAAGTGGTTAATCGCAAAAATATATAAGGAATTCCTACAATTCAATAGCAAAAAACGAAATAAAAATTTAAAAATGGACAAAGGACTTGAGTAGACATTTCTCCAAAGAAGATATAAGTGGCCAACAAGTCTATGAAAACATGCTCAGCATCACTTAATCATCAAGGAAATAAATCAAAATCACAGTGAGAAATCACCTCATAGCTGTTAGGATAGCTATTAAAAAAACAAGATAACAAATGTTAGCAAGGATGTGCACAGTTCCACATTGTACACTACTGGTGGGAATGTAAAATTGTGCAGCCACTATAGAAAACCCTGTGGAGTTTCCTCAAAAAATTAAAAATAGAACTACCACTTGACCCAGTAATCCCACTCCTGAATATTTATTCAGAAAAAATGAAACCACGATCTGGAAAAGATGTGTGCATTCTCATGTTCATTGTAGCATTATTCACAATAGACAAGATGTGATAACAACCTAAATGCCAATTTACAGGTGAATGGATAAAGAAAATGTGGCATATACACACAAGAGAATATTATTCAGCCTTGAAAAAAGAAGGAATTTCTGCCATAAGCAATGACATTGATGAAAATTAAGGACATTATGCTAAGTGAAATAAGTCAGTCACAGAAACACAAATATTTCATGATTCCACTTATATCTAAAGTAGTCAAACTCACAGAAGCACAAAGTAGAATGGTGATTTCCAGGAGCTGAGGAGAGGGAGAAATTGGAAATACTTGTTTGATGGGTATAAATTTTCAGTTATGCAAGATGAATAAGTCCTAAGGATCTGTTGTACAATATTGTGCCTAAAGATAACAATATTATATTGTACACTAAAAATTTAAGAGGGTAAATCTCATGCTAAGTGTTCTTACTACAATAATATATATTAATTATGTATATTATATTATATATATACTTACAGAGTGTGTATCTACACAGATAGATAAAGAGAGAGAGAGAGAGAGAGAGAGAGAGAGAGATGGTCCTATGAGGACAAGGACTCTATTTGGTCACCGTCATCTATATCCAGCATGTAGAAGACTGCCCGGTACATGAGAGACAATTAGGAAACATCCGTGAATAAATTAATTAGTTTCTATGAGGAAAAAAGACAACCCAAACAAAAACAAGAAAAGGAAAAAATAAAATCAAACAAGCATACCAGGAAAATTGAACAGGAGTTTAATTTAAAAATAAAACCAAGATCTAAGTTGCTAAAAACAGATAAGATAAACAGCAAAAATTTAATCAAGAGTAAAATACAAATAAATTGAAATGAGAAAGAACATATAATCAACACAAAATAAAATGAGTGAATACACAGTTGTATGAAAATGAATTTCATGTAATGAATAGTTTCTTTTTTATAAAATATGATAAAACTGAAAAACAAATTGTAGATAATATCAAAGAAAGCAGAGGGATTATATGAGTTTATAGACAAATTATCTAAAATGATCAGGGAATACTATCAATGTAATATAAACCATTTTGAACATAGGAAAAAAATGGTAAAAATATAAGTAAAATATGATCTCAGATCTAAATAACCTGATAAATGTATTACCAAAAAATGCTACAGGCCAATATTATTTATTAATTTACATGCAAAAATGCTAAACAAAATGCAAACAGAATCCAGCTATTTACTAAAAAATAACACACTAAGAACAAATGGAATTTGTCAGAGGAGTTTAAGGAATATTTGACATAAGAAAAATTATCAAAACAATATACCACATTAATAGTACAAATAATAAAAAACATATTTAAATAGATGCCCAAAGGGTTTTCAAAAAAACACCACAATTTATTTATAAGTTTTAAGCATAAAATATAGAAATAGAAGGACATTTCATTTAACTTCACAAAAATGTTATTAAATCCTTAGTGTGTGAAAGGATATTCGATACAAAGGAGTATCTACTTAAAACTATGAACTAGTGTTCTACTTAATTGAGAAAACATTAGAGATGTCCTCATTAAGAACAGAAACAAAATTTAAATGCCCATTTTCAGTTTACTAATTAATGCTGAATTTCAGACTTACAAATACAATGACATTTAAAGGAATAATTTTAGGTATTAGGGAAAAAAAAGAAAATGTTACCATCAGGTAATATCATTGCATACCTAGAAAATATTTAAAATCAGCTATAAAATTATCAAAGTTATTAAGAGTTCAGTAATCAGTGATAAGATACATATATAAATCCATAGTATTTATATATACTATTTCTATATCATTAAAAGTGGTCAGAAATTAAAATAAAAACAATTTATACCAACAACAAAAATGTAAAATAGAAATGTTTTACAGGAATGCAAAATTTACATTAAACTGTGAATAAAAATTCTGGAAAGGAAAGAATAAATATTATAAAGATGAAAATCCTTCATAGGTTAATCTATAAATTAAAGCAACTCAAAAGTGAATCTTAACTATTCCTTATATAACTTGAAAAAATTATTTTTAAATTCATTTGCAGTGGAATTTCTTTTTAAAATGGAATCAAATTAGCAATCCCTGATGCAGTTACTTCCAACAACCAGTAAAATTACCAAGGAACAGGAGAAGCCCAAAATTAAAAACAACTCTTAAAACTGAGACATGTAGACAAGCTGGTTGCCAGAATCAAAGAGGAATTTTCACCATCTACAAAATCTATAGAGCTGGATTGAGAAAAATAACTCGTTGCTTCCTTCTGCTTAACAATAATAACACATGTTTTTAGAAATTCAAAAAACATGAAATATAATATGAAGACACTTATCTCTTATTCACAATATTATCCCTGGCTCAGAAAACCAGGATCAAGATCAGCTAGATCATTGAGTAGCCATCCTTCTGCTATTATGATATTTCTTTTTTATGACTTTTGTTCCAACCCTCTCTTCTATCTACAGTTATTCAGAGAAGACATTTTTAAGAAAAGATTGTTAAAAGGGGCAAGGATGTTTCACTAAAAAAAACATTACTAACAGGGATGTATAAGATGCTGGCATGGAAATTCTATTCAAGAAAAGGACCATAGAGAGGTACTAAAAAAGAAAGAGCCCTGGTATGGCACAGTTTATTTGGGGAATACAGCATGTCATTCACTCCATTGGTTCAGAGTCTCAGAAAACTGGAAAGAGAGAATGGAAGATAGCACCTCTGGTGAGCAGAACCATATTACGTGAATGCTAGCGATGGGCTCAGAATTCTACATTAGCAGTTGTAGATCTAAGAAGGGATTTCGCTTAGAAGACAGTTAGAAGAGGAAGAAGCCATGCAATTTCATTTTTTTAAACTCTCTGTATGGATAGCTCTCTCATTTGAAAATGAGGAAATAACACACACACACAACCATGAGCCCTATGAAAAATAATGCAGGAGAGAAGTCCATCATCCTAAAAATTAAAAGAAAAAGAAATTTTCTGAAAATAATCTTCTGCAGGCCGATGACATTATTTAGAATTTTTGTGTGATATTTTTGTTCAGATACAAAAATTAAGTTTCATGAAGATGACCAGAGAGTTTAAAAAAAAAGAGACAGAGAGAGAAAAGTGAGATGTGACCAAATAGAAACAAATTTAAATCTCACCAAAGCAATCAGAGAAATTGACATATTCCGTCCCCACAAATATTGTCTGGCCCAATTGGTTTTATAGGTGTATTTTTCCAAACTTTCAAGGAGCAGATAATCTCTACATTATACAAGTGGTTTCAAAAATACAAAAAATGAGATAAAGGTAACTCATTTTCTAAGACTAATATAATCTGATTTTCACAACTTGATAATATCAGAACAAGAAAATAAAACTATTGGCCTTGTACTTCTGCAAATATAGATGCAAAAATTCTAAATGAAATGTTAACTAATTGAATTCAAAATATATATTTAAAATTATATATCTAAAATTATATATCATGGTCATATGTATTTTTTCCCAAGAATCCAAAAGTAATCTATCATTGTAATTCCCCATACTAAGTGACCAAAGGATAAAAATTATATGAGTATTTCAAAGGATTTTTTAAAGTATTTAGAAGAGACTGACCTCCAGAATGTTGGAGTAAAGACTTCTGAAAATTGGCTCCTTCAGAAAAGCAACAAGAAGAGCTCCAGAAAAAAATGTCAAAATCAATTTTTTCGGAACTCTAGAGAGTAACCAAAGACTTGCAACAATCCAAGGATCACTTATTGAAGAAAAATGGCTGAACCTCAATATGAACAGTGAATTCTGTGGTGTTTCCCTTGTCCTAGTTTCAATTTCCTCTCCCATCTTCAAGGGAGACTCCAATCGTGGTAACTGTGAAAAACCAGTATCCTAGCAGCACCAGAGGGGGCCAACAGGTTTGGAGCCCAACTCCAGAGAATTGTTGTTATTTTATGTATCTGGAAGTTTCCCTGGTAATCCTCATTTGCAGAGCTCATTCATATCTGACATGACTCAAAGCTTGCTCAGTGAGAACAACTTTTCCCCTGAGGCATTTGTTAAGAATCATTAGTGATCATCGTTTAACATTGCAGCTGCTGGTGGTGTTGAGAAGAGTTGAAGCAAACAAAAAGCTGACCAAACAACATAAAAGGAAAATCAGAGGAATAAAATGTCCATAGGAGTTTTGAAAAGATCCAACTGGATTCCAGGGAATCCAGAAAAACACATGCATGTGCAGAGCAATGCACATGTCCAGGAAAGACCCAAGGAGGCCCTAATCTGCCACCTCTGAACTTGAGGCTCTGTATAAGCAGGAAGTAAAGGCTAAGGCAGAGTTGCAAACAACCGGCTGAATATTGAAGGCATGCCAAGCACAGTCATTGGCAAAGGCTGGGAAAATTATTCACAAGGCATTTAAGTAAATTTCTCTCCAAATATGAACTGATTATTAAGCTAACTAAAAACGCTTCATCAGCCACACACAAAAAAGAATGCAGACTTTACATAATTAGTTCAAGAAAGCCAGTAAGCAAGCAAGCAAGCAGCAACAACAAACTTTGGCAGGAAAGGGATTCGATTTCCAGAGTTGCCCCATTATATCATTTTAAATATCCAGTTCTCAACAAAAAAACTATGAGACGTGCAAGGAAAGTATGGCATATACACAGAGAGAATAAAAGAGCAGTCAGTAGAAACTGTCCTCAGGGTGTTGGACTTTCTAGACAAAGATTTTACATTGTTTATTACAAATATGTACAAAGAACAAAAAAACAAAAGCCATGTCTAAGAACTAATGGAAAGTATAACAAAATGTCTCACCAAATAGATAATATCAATAAATAGAAATTATTTTTAAAAACAAATAAATGTGTAGATAGGTTGTATATGAGAGATATCTGTGTCTTCCACTGAATTTTTCTGTGAACCTAAAACTGCTCTAAAAAATTAAATTCATAAAAAATAGAAATTCTGGCATTGAAAAGTAAAGTAACCTAAATGAAAAATTCACTAAAGGGTCTTAACCAGTATATTTGAGTTAGCAGAATAAATAATCAGTGAATTTTAAGTTATGTCAATTGAGATTATCTAGTCTAAGGAACTGAAATAAAAAAGAATGAAGAAAAATGAGTAAAACTTTAGAGACCTATGAAACACCACCAAGCATATCAACATATACATAATGAGAGTCCCATAAGAAGAAGAGAGAAAGAAGAAAAAAGAATATTTGGAGAAACATTCGTCAAAATCAACACTATTAATATCCAAGAAGTTCAATGAACTCCAATTATGATCAATTCAAAGGTATCCACACCAAGATAAGTATAATCAAACTGTCAAAAGTCAAAGACATTAGCCAGGCATGGTGGTGTACGCTTGTAGTTCCAGCTACTTGGAAGGCCGAGGCTCCTGCTTGAGCCCAGGAGTTTGAGGTTTCAGTGAACTATGATGATGCCACTGTACTCCAGCCCAGGTGACAAAGCAAGATCCTGTCTCAAAAAAAAAAAAAAGTCAAAGACAAAGAGAGCATCTTGAAAGCATCAAAAGAGAAGATACTTGTCACATTCCAGGTATCCTCAATAAGATTAACAGCTGGTTTATCATCAAAAATTAGGACAGAACTCAGCAAAATGACATATCAAAAGTGCTGAAACACTGTAAACCAAGAATTTTATATCCAACAGAACTATTTTTTTTAAATGGATAAATTAAGACACTCCAAGATAAACAAAAGCAAAGAATTTTCACTGGCAGACATACCCTGCAAGAAATACTAAAGGAAGTCAGTTCTTCAGGCCGAAATGATAGGTTACTGGACTATAACTTGAATCCCTGAGAAGAAATAAGAGCACAGGGAAGATAACTATATTATTAATTTTAAAAGATAGTATAAATGTATTTTATTTATAACTCTTTTCTTCTATGTGACTTAAAAGAGAACTGCATAAAGCAGTAATTTAAAAACTGTGTTGATAGGCTTATGATGTATAAAGATGTAATTTGTATAATAATAATAGCACAAAGGTGGGGGCCAAAGCTATGTAGGATAAAAACTTTGTACACAAATGAAATTAAATTGGTAGTAACCCAAAGTAGGCTATTATAGATTAAGAGGTTCACTCCCGTGTTTATTACAGCACTATTCACAATAAAGATATAGAATCAACCTAAGTGTCCACCATTGAATAAACAAATAAGGAAAATGTGGTATATACACACATTTATGGAGTACTATTCAGCCATAAAAAAGAATAAAATCCTGTCATTTGCAGCAAGATGGATGGAATCGAAGGTCATTAAATTAAGTGAAATAATCCAGGCACAGAAAGACAAATATCTCATGTCCTCACTCATACGTGAGAGCTAAAAAAGTTCATACCATGGAAGTACAGAGTGCAATGATATTTACAAAAGGCTGGGAAGGTGGCAGGTAGAGGAGGATGAAGAGAGGTTGGTTAATGAGTATAAATACACAGACAGAAGGAGTGAGTTCTGATGTTCAATAGCACAGTAGAGTGATTACAGTTAACAATTTATTGTATATTTCAAAATAGCTAGAAGAGGAGATTTGGAATGCTCCCAACACAAAGAAATGATAAATGTTTGAGGTTATGGATATCCTAAATACTCCGATTTTATCATTACACATTGTATGCATATATCAAAATATCACATGTACCCCATAAATATGTATAATTATTATGCATCAATAAAAATACATTTTAAATAAAAATAATATTAATTATAGTCCCCAGGGCAACAACTAAGAAAACAACTCAAAATATATACAGCACAAGACATGACAAGGGAATTAAAACAGTATATTAGAAAATATCTATTTAACACAAAAGAAGGAAGTAATAGAACAATAGAGGAACAAAAAAGACTTAAGTCATATAGAAAACAAATAGCAAACATAAATTCTACCTTATGAGCAATTAAATAAACGGTAAATGGATTGATTAAATACTCCAATCAAAAGGCAGAAATTGGTAGAACAGTTTTTTTATACTCTCTATAAGAAACACACTATAGAGTCAAAGACCCACATAGATTGAAAGGAAAAGGATGGAAAATGCCATACAAACAGTAACCAAAATAGAGCTGAGTGATCATACTAATACCAGAAATAGACTTTAAGTAAAAAATAGTTCATAGAGACAAGTAAAAACATTTTTAAATGAGAAAAGGGTCAATTCATCAGGTAGACATATCAATTATAAACATAAATGCACCTGACAACAAAATACCTGAAGGAATAACTGATAAAATTGAAAAAAATAGCTTATTCAACAATACTAGTTGGAGAATTCAGGATCACTCTTTCAATAATGGATACAACAACTAGACATAAGATCAAAAAGGAAAGAGAATAAGATGGTGAATTTTATGTTATATGTATTTTGCCACAATTTTAAAAACTGGGGGGAAAATATTCTTGAATAATACTATCTAACAATTAGACGTAGCAGACATCAACAGAATATTCCACCCAACAACAGCAGAATATACATTCTTCTTGAGTGCATAGAAACATTCTCCAGGATAGACCATGTTAGGCCACGAAAAATTTTAATAAATTTAAAATTTTGAAATAATACAAAGTATGTTCTCTGATAACAGTGCAATGAAACAGATAAACTGTAGAACTAAAAAGAGAACTCAGCAAGGTTGTCAGAAACAAGAGCATCCTAAAAATACTGAATGCATACTGCGAAATACTATGCAGTATTAAAAAACAATAAACTGACCAGCCTGAGCAAGAGCGAGACCCCGTCTCTACTTCTCTACTAAAAATAGATGGAATTTTTAAATGGGTAAAAGATTTGAACAATTTAAAAAGATATACGGAAGGAAAATATGCACATGAAAAGATGTTCAACATACTTAGTCATTAGAGAAATGCTAATTAAAACCATGGTGAGGCCGGGCGCGGTGGCTCACGCCTGTAATCCTAGCTCTCTGGGAGGCCGAGGCGGGCAGATTGTTTGAGCTGAGGAGTTCGAAACCAGCCTGAGCAAGAGTGAGACCCCGTCTCTACTAAAAATAGAAAGAAATTATGTGGACAACTAAAAATATATAGAAAAAACTAGCCGGGCATGGTGGCACATGCCTGTAGTCCCAGCTACTCGGGAGGCTGAGGCAGGAGGATCACTTGAGCCCAGGAGTTTCAGGTTGCTGTGAGCTAGGATGACGCCACGGCACTCTAGCCCAGGCAACACAGTGAGACTCTGTCTCAAAAAAAAAAAAAAAACCATGGTGAGATACCATTCCATACTTATTAAAATAACTAAAATTAAATAAACCAAATATACCACGTGTTAGTGAGGATGTAGAGGAACTAGAATGTTCACATATCCTACTGGTTAGAATGTAAAATGGTACAAACATTTTGGAAAACAGTTTGGCAGCTTTTCATTCAACACTATGTATTTTACATGTATGTAAAGCCTATACCTACACTGTATATATTCAGTTTATTGTTTTTGGTTTTTTTATTAAGTATTATAAATAATATAGAGATGATTTAAAGTATATAGGAGAGTGTGCATTGGTTATATGCAAATATTATGCAATTTTATTTTATTTTATTTTTGAGACAAGATCTCACTCTGTTGCCCATGCTAGGGTGCAGTGGCACAATCATAGCTCACTGTTACCTGGAACTCCTGGGATCAAGTGATCCGCCCACCTCAGCCTCCCAAGTTGCTGACAGGCATGTGTCACCATGCCCAGCTATTTTTTTTTTATTTTTTGTGGAGATGGGGTCTTGCTATGTTGCCCTGGCTGGTCTGGAACTCGTGGCCTCAAGCAATTCTGCCTCAGTCTCCTAAAGCACTGGGGTCACAGGTGTAAGCCACCACACACGGCCATGCAATTTTATACAAGGGACTTGAACATCTGTGAATTTTGCTATCTATGGCAGTCCTGTAATCAATCCCCCACATATACCAACAGAAAACTGTACTTACACATAATCCCTTTATGCATTTTTAGGAATTATATTGGAGTGAAAATGCTGGACCATAACACACATGCACACTAAACACTTAATATTTCTGCCCAGAATGGCCGACAAGGGTAAATTCCAGCCAGTAGTGCACAAGAGTTTCCATTTCTTTTCTTTTTGATAATTGCCAAATGTTAATCTTTTAATTTGATAATTTTTTCTACATTCACTAGTTGGCATTCTACTTTCAGGAAGAGCTTTTCAATCTTCTCCTGTTCATTTATTTATTCATTTATTTATTTAATCAGTATGGGCTCATGGATTTCCATTTGATTCAAGGGATTATAATCAATTGCAATCATTGTTTATTTTGTTTCTCAAATGGTCCCAAAATGAGAGTCCCTTCAAACCTGTGTCTGTGTTCTTTTTATAAGTTCCATTGTCATTTTTTAATAGACTTTATTTTTAGAGTAGTTTTAGGTTTATAGAAGAATTGCACAGTAAATACAGAGAGTTCCCACAGTTCTTTCTCCTCTGTGCATACACACACACACACACACACACACACACACACACACAGAGTCTCTACCCTGAATTAGTGTCAGACATTTGTTGCAAGTGAACTATTATTAACTAAAGTCCATAGTTCACATTTGAGTTAACTCTTTGTGTTGTACATTCTGTGGGTTTTGATAAATTCATAATGTCCCACATCTACCATTACAGTGTCATACAGAATAGAGTCACTGCTCCAAAAATGTCCTGTGCTTCACCTATTCGTCTCTCCCTGAATTGCTGGCAACCACTGATCTTTTTACTGTCTTGATCTTTTTACAGTTTTCCCTTTTTCAGTGGAATCATCCAATATGTAGACTTTTTCAGATTTGCTTCTTCGACTTAGCAATATGCATTTTAGTCTCCTTCATGTCTTTTTGTGGTTTGATAGCTCATTTCCATGCCTTATTGAAGAATATTTTATGGAAATAGTACAGTTTGTTAATTCATTCCCCTATCAAAAGACATCTTGGTTGCTTCCAGTTTTTGGCAATTATGAACAAGGCTGCTATAAATATATAATAATGTGCATATAAATAATGTGCACATTATTATATGGACATAAATTTTCAACTTATTTGGGTAAATATCTAGGAGCCCCCATCATTTTTTTACTTCTTTACATTCTGGAAAATGATTCGAGGCTTATCTTGTGCTTTACTGCCCCAATCCTAGGATCAGCTGTTTCTCTAAAATCATTTCTCTTTACCTAATTCTGTGTATGTGTATACACGCATGCACGGATGCCATAAATGCACACCAATACTTTCTATTACAATTCAACATCATGGGATTCAGTCTAGCTTTCCCTTTTCCATATTTGTGACTCCCTTCTCCAACAGTAATAAAAATGACTCCCACTTATCTTCAATATAATTACTTATTTCAATATTTACACTGTATTTAACTAATTTCCCAACTT
>CAUYSK010003027.1:0-78975 GCA_963575035.1 Avahi laniger
CCTATGAACCAGGACCCCGCCCTGGGGTAAAAGTGAAGCTTTTATATTTTTTTTTGCACATGACACACCGGTTGCGTACGACACGCAGGTTTTATATTACACGACACACTGGGCATATCATTCCCCCTCCCCCCTTAGACCTTTGGTTCTTTCGAAAGCGGGATTTTCAATTTTTGCGCCGGTGCCAGTTTTGGTCTGCGTTTCAGTTTCGGGGGAAACTGAAACTTAGGCCTATTTCAGGAAATTCAGCTTGTCATGAAGTCACTCCTGCTCTTACTCCTATATTTAGCAAACAACTAAAAGCAAGCACGGTTACAGAAGCAAATGGCATTAGTTACAATAAAAGAGAACACATTTTTCTAATCTCAAACAATTTGTCCCACACAAAACAAAGTACATTCTCCTACTATCAATTCCTGCCTTTCACTACCCAAAGAGATGAATTAGCATATGTAAGTAGACTGGAAACGAGATTGTCTATTGTATAATCAATTTTGTAGTAGCAGAATGAGGCACTTCGTGTCAAGTATTATATTTACATTGGATATAAGTGAATAAGGAGATGAAGTAGAAGAAATAAAGGATGAGTAGGAAGAAGATAGGAGATTGAAGACAATAGGGAAAAAATACTAAGGATATTTGCTGTTTATACTTTTTTCTCTGGTAGATTTAAAATACTGAAAAATATGACCATATGGGTTGCTTTTTCTCAGAGAGATTTTCTTTTTCTTAGTATTCACTGGAAGGACAGTTAAAGGGAGATGAAAACTGGGAGTGCTAAAACAAATGTATTCTTTTAAATGTGACCAGTCTTCCCAAGGCTGGGACTGCCTTTACTGACCACATTAAGAGATGTTGGATTTGGGGGCAAATTACCATCTCCCTGAAATTA
The DNA here is from genome assembly GCA_963575035.1 of Avahi laniger. Taxonomy (NCBI): domain Eukaryota; kingdom Metazoa; phylum Chordata; class Mammalia; order Primates; family Indriidae; genus Avahi; species Avahi laniger. The sequence continues at coordinate 893 of CAUYSK010003027.1, forward strand.
GGTGGAGATGCACCAACCTCAGGTGGTCCAGAATAAAAGTTGTATGTATCCAAGAAGAGTTTTTTTTTTTAATTAAGTCAGTACTTTCTGTCTTCAAGTAGTAATTTAATTAACTAAAACGGTGAAAAATCAAGAAGGCAGGAGATAATTGCATTTCATAAAAGTTTCAAAAGCAGTTAGTGCCAAACCATTCTAATGTTAATTGGCCATCAACCAGTGTTTAAAGGCCAACTAGCACTGTGATGAGCACCTCTATGCCAAGTATCTCAAGACTCCAAAACCTTCACAGCTAAGTGATGTGTACCTAGAACACTATTGCCAAGGGCCCCATGCTTGTACTTTTAGAGCCCTAAAACATGAACTTCACCACCTGAGTGCCAATGTAGCGTATTCATTGCAGGGCAACTTCACGGCCTTGTGATCTGTGCAGTCAGTCACACAGGGCTCCGAGCTTACAAGGGCCCTGTACTTGGTTTAATGCTCTGCTATCACACTCTTGAAATTCTTAATAATTTTTTAACAATTTACCAAAAGGTCCTGCGTTTTCATTTTGCTTTTGGCTCCACAAATTATATAGCCAGTCCTAATTCCTGGTAATCACTTTTAGGCTATTTTTTTTTTGCTCTATTTTAAGATTTTCAACAAAATGCTGGGAAGATCGTCAAATATCTGTCTAAACCAGTATAGTAAGGGGTACTAAGAAATAAGAAGTGAACAGAATTATTCAGTATGATTCTGTTCTGCTTCCAAAATGACATATCCTGAAATTCCTCTTCCTGGCTACTCCCTCACGTTAATTTTATGCAAGTCCTTTTTCCTACAGAACTAGCCCTTTGCCTTCTCCCTGATGTAATTCATAGCTATTAATATATGAGTTACATACTTATTATGTACACTGTACTTTATATACATCATCTCATTTAATCCTCACAACAACCATGGAAGGTTGGTATTGTTATACCTTTTTACAAATGAAGAAGGCAAGGTTCAGAGGCTTCACTAATTTGCCCAAGATTTAAAGCTAGATCTGATATATATACACCACCAGCATCTGTTCCCCAGTTACCCAAATATCTTTTTTTTTTGGTAAGACCAATATTTACTTTCATTTGAGTCCTTTCTGTCTTCCTCTCAATTCTGACCACTTTCATTCCCTTTGTGTCATCTCCCTTTGTGTCATCTCAGGTCTTCTTCTTCATTCTCATTACTTTTTTCCTAGGTTCTTGCTCCTTCCAGACCTAGATTCCCTTACTCATCCTCTAGCCCTATTGAACATTCTGGGTTATTATAAAGAAATCCTTCACATCCTTACACTTTTCAACAAATATTTTCTTTGCCTTCTAGCCTTTTGTGATTTTATGACTTTGATATCCTCTAATAAATAAAATTTATGTAAGCCAGCCACCACTGCAGGAGAGCAATACTGTTTTGTATACATCATAGAGAATATTATTCTTTAAAGTAAACTAATCAGTTACAGTGATTTTGGTATTCTTATCATTGGCCTCTCAGCAAACAGAGCAGATTAGATTATGTAGAATTAATAATGCTTTTCTACATTAATTTTACAAATATTTTTGAACACCCCTGCATGTTAATATTTTTGAAGAAAATATAGTTATTATTAGCATTCAATTATTTAAGTGCTATTCAACAAAGTTCCTGTTGATTTTAATAAAAGTCATTGTATATCTAGCATATTTAGTCACACCTAGACTGTCAATAATGAGCTAACTGGTCTCTCTGCCTCTAGTCTATCCCACTTCTCAATCCCTTCACATCACTGCTTCCAGTTATTTTTCTAAAATATACACTTGATTACATTATTCTCCTGTTTCAAAATGTTCATTCAGTAGCTATTGAACACCTGCTTTGTTCCAGCCATGTAACAGATACTAGGAGTAGAATGGAGAACAAGACTGACATAAGGACCTGTTACTAAAGCAATTAGAGTCTAGAGATAGCGTCCCACTTTTTCCTTAGTAAGATCAATTCTTTGGAACAAAATATAAAGCCTATCATAATCTAGATGCCACTTATCTTTCCAGCTTTGTATCTCTCCACTCTTCTACTTCTTTTACCTTTGTCATGCTGTTCTCCAGATGAGGCAATGATTCTTTTACTGCAACGTACATTTTCATGCTAATGCTATTTTTCCTTCATTCCAATGCTTTCGTTTTCTCATTCATCTTACAGAATCTTACCTCTCCTTTAAAGTTGAGCTCCAATGCCAAACTTTCAACTTTCTTACTGAGCCTTTCTTAACAAATATACATACCTCAACATAGCAACTATTGAATTGGAATTTCCTTCTTCTTTTCCTTTCCTTTCTTGCTCTTTGAAACTAGGATTCATCCTTAAGGACTCAATTTAAAGATCTACAAGAAAAGTAGAAGAAATGGTGTGTACCCAGCTATAAGCTGCAGTGAAACTGATGGGAGCAAACATCATTCCTACCAGCATCTTGCTTATGCTGTTTGACTGGAAGAGGCTCCACCCTCTTGGGTCACAGACCCAAGGCACAAATGTAGGAGTTTAACGCTGGGCAGCCCAAAAAGGGAAGTTGAGACAAAGACCTCCCCTCCTTCAACCACCCAGTGCTGTAGACGTAGCCACCTCTGCTTCTAAGCATGAGCTTTTGGTGCAAATGAGCTGTGAGACAGCCAGTTCTAGGTTTGCAGGGGGAGTACACCCCCAAGAGTATTCTGCTCACTGTGTCTGAGTTCTTAACAGAGGGTGTGGCTCATTTCCCTCCCTTCATGGACAGGCAGTGTTTTTGCAGCTATCTCAGCTCTTGGTTCTCTACAGCATTGGATCCGCAGCCAATGCTCCCCAGTACCCACCCAGACTGCAGCAGCCTTTGGGGGCCAATGAGTCCTAAGGGAACTGTAGGTGTCTTAGAGCATGGGCATTCAGGGTTGGTCGCTTTCAGCTGAGAAGGGAGTGCAGCACACCAGAGGGCCCCTTAGGAAAAAGGAGACCAGGACACCAGCTCCTTACCATTTGGGGCCGTCTCCTCCTCCTCTCCACTGCCCGCTGCTGCCAAGGCAGCTGTGGCTGTTTCCACCCAGGATGGGTGAGGGTTCCACAGGGGATGATTAAGCCAAGGCACTTGCAAGCAGCTGTCCCACCTCTGACAGAGTGCCTATCACACCCGGGATTCCATGAAGCTTGGGCTCACTCCTTTACCACTAAAAAACTACAGCAAGTGTTTTTGTGTGCCCCAAGGATAAAAGCTACCACCTACCCTGAGGGAAGGCGGGGCTAACAGTCCTATTCCTAAACTGCCTGTCTCTTCTGAAAGTAGCCTGTCCTTCCTGGAAGCAAGGCCCTGGCACTCCACACCTCCCCCACTGGAATATTTCAGCCACAGCCACAGCCACTCTAGCACCCAAAGGGTTGAGTGGCCTCCACTGTCTCTGCTTTGGCTGGGTCAGGGTGGGAGCTGGGAATCTGGGCACTTTTTTGCCCCTGAAGGACGGAGACCTCTGTCACTGCTGAGAGAGGGAGGCATGAATGGTGAGTGTATCTGACAGCTGCCTGCCTCTGCTAATCTCGACAAGAGGAGCCTACTGTCTGGTCACAGTCTCACAGTTCATCCACTCTTCTTCTGCCTGAGCATTCTTCCAGAGCAGGAGATCACCCCACCCCTCACTATCCCAGCCAGCGCCTGAACTCAGGGAAGCTTGAAGGCAAGTTTGACAGCCTATTCTCCATATGGCCATCCCAGGACTCAAGTATGCCATCCAGGGGCCTGGGAACTGGAGATTACCTAACCTAGTCCACCACCACTGGCATGTGAACACTCTCCCAGGAGTCTGAGGTCCAATTCACCCAAATTGCCAGCAGGACCATAATGGATACCTACCTGCATAAACGGAGAGGCAGAGCATCTTTCCTTCTCTATACTGAGCATGAGAATTCCTGGCAGAGAACAGGTGGACTGCAAAGCTATCTGTTTTGAACTGAGGGAAGAGGTTCCAGATGAGAAGAACCAGCATAAGAACTCTAGCAGGATCAATACCCCCAAAAGGCTCACACTAGCTCTTCATCAATGAACTCCAATCAAAAGGAAATTTTTGAAATGTCAGATATGGAATTCAAAATATGTATTATATATACAAGAAACTGATAACATTTGTTGCCTCTGAGGAGGGAAGTGAGGTCACCAGGACATAGAGATGGGAGAGAGAATGTTGACTATATACCTTTTTTTTCTTTTGATTTCTAAGCCTTGTGAATCCATTAGCTTTTCGAGAATTAAAATTAAATAAATGAAAAGCAATCCTGGGTGATTTTGATGCAACAGGAATTTGGAAACCAGTGGACTATATTTTGTTCTCCTAGACCAGAATCCTTTGAGACTTCATTAGTCCAAGTTTTATCATGCTACCTCCAGTGACTTTCCTTATGCATCTTTTGAAGGACATAGTTATTTTCCACTCCCTTCACCAGCCTCCTCTACTTTTCAGCCTGCTGCAGGCTTGTGATCCCCAGGGGAGCACTAGTGCAGATTATTTTGTGCCAGACAGGCTCATACAACCCTGGAGGAAGGCTGTATCAGGGCAAGGAAGGGCTAAGGAATGGCTAGCAGTCCAGATTCAAGGTGGGTGTCCTGAGATGAGCCCTGGCCTCTGGTGCCAATTCAGCCTGCTCCCTCCTTGCATTTCAATTTTCTTCTCTGGAAAATTGGGATTATGGAGCCTGACTTGGGGAGGTTTTGAGGTTCAACGAGAATGTAGATGAAAAGGTGCTTGACAAAGACAGTGGGTTCCATATAGATGGAACATAGGGATTCATTGTGAGAGAAGATTGCTCAAGGGGCACCAAATAACATGACCATACCGTAGCATTGTTTCAGGGTCTCTGGCTGTATCACCCTCTCTCACAAAGAGATAGAAGGTGCCCATATCTTCTTCAGACTCTGGAACTTCATCCTGAGTGTATAAGGGACATTATGGGGAAGGAGAAGTGTGGAGACACAGCCAGAGCCAAGAATTGCTTCCCCTGTTCAAGTGAGCTCCCTTGCCAGCTCTTTGCCAATGTCTTTCCTGTGGTCAATAGAGGTTATGGTGTACCAAAGGGACTTTTTAAAATCTGCCTTTTTAATAATGGCTAATTTTAGAAGTAGAACTTGGAATCGTTTTCAGAGGCATTGGAAGGAAGCCCAGTAATGAGTTGTATGACCTTGGACTAACAATTTCACCTCTCTGGGTCTCAGTTTCCACATCTGTAAATGAGAAGGCCTTCAGGTTCGTGAAGTTCCTTCCAGTTCTAAAGTAGTAAAACCACCCAACATAACTGGAGAAAGAGAAAAAGAAATTCCAGGCATTTGTGCAACTCTGCACTCATACTATCATTAAATTTAGAAAATAAATTTGCAGTGAGAAGATTGTGCTGAGAACCACTCCAGGATCAGCTCACTCTTACTCATTAACAGATGACCATTCTTTTCCCTTCATGTTTACTTCAATTTGATCTGCCCTACCGGCAGCACTTCCTCTCTTCATTCAAACAAACAAATAACCAGCCTGGTAGCCAAGAACAAAATCAGTAGCAGGTGGAACAGCTTAGTTTTAATGATGCTGCAACCAAATTTTAATTGAACAAAGACTCTAACTTTCTCCACACTTAGACCATTAATGCTTCACAAGTACTCAAGGAAGTTAGCCACACTTACTCTCCCTGGGAGGAAAATGCTAACACTCTTGGCATCTATTGTCAGCTCTCCTTTCCACCTCTACAGGTGGACGCATTGTCCTGTATAATTTCAATTTCACTTTAACCCAGATTGTTTCTTTATCTTTCTCATTTTTTGGTGTGGAAATTTGATCAAAGGAGACTCTTTACTGCCTCTTTTCCTGATGTTAGAAGATGATTTCCATCTATAGGACCCTCTTACTGTTACCATATGTCACTGTAATTCTACTCCTAGGTATATGCTCCAAAGAATTGAAAACAGGTATTCAAATAAGTACATGTATATGAGTGTTTATAGCAGCACTATTCACAATAGCTAAAAGGTGGAAGCAGCCCAAATGTCCTACAGATGAATGGATAAAGAAAATATGGTATATTTATACAATGGAATCTTATTTTGCCATAAAAAGGAATGAAATACTGATACATGTACAACATGAATGAACATCAAAAACATTATGCTAAGTGAAAGAAGGCAGTCACAGAGAGCCACATATTATATGATTCCTTTTACAGTTGACCCTCAAACAACATGGGTTTGAACTGTGTAGGTCTACTTATACACAGACTTTTTTCAACGAGATATGGATGGAAAATCAATATTCCCAGGATGTGAAACCCAAGGGCCAACTTTTTGTATACATTGGTTCCAGAGGGCTTACTGCAGGACTTGAGTATGTGTGGATTTTGGTATATGCAGAGGATCCTGGAACCAGTTTCTGCGTATATCAAGGGACAACTGTATGAGAAATACCTAGAATACATAAATCTACAGAGTTAAGAAAAAACGAAAATATTAGTGGTTTCCAGGTCCTGTAGGGAGGGGAGATGGTGAGTGACTGCTTAATGGGTACAGGGTTTCCTTTTAGGGTGATGAAAATGTTTTTGGAACTAGATAATGATAGTGGTTGCACACATTTGTGAATGTACTAAATGCCATTAAATTGTAAACTTTAAAATGGTTAATTTAATGTTATGTGATTTTTACATCAATTAAAAAAAACTTTTAGAGAAAAACCTTAGCAGATGTAGATCAAGATACAGGTAAAGAAAACTACTGCTATATAAATCATAGTCAAATTGCTGAAAACCAAATTTGGCTGTTTAAAAATGCCATTTCATTATTTTCTAGCTTCAATAGCTTATGTTGATGGGTCAAATATAAGTAGTATCATGACTTTTTTGAAAGTAATGTCTTTTTTCTTTGACTGATTTTTGGATTTTCATGCGATCCGTACTTTACACCATATATAAAAATACTAAAAAAAATTTTTTTATTTCGGCATATTATGGGGGTACAAATGTTTAGGTTATGTATATTGCCCTTGTCCTACCTGAGTCAGAGCTTCAAGCACGTCCATCCCCCAGACCATGCACACCGCACTCATTAGGTGTGAATATACCCATCCCCTCTACTCCCCCTCCACCATCTGCCTGGTACCCAATGAATGTTATTGCTATATATGCACTTAAGTGTTGATCAGTTAATACCAATTTGATGGTGAGTACATGTGGTGCTTGTTTTTCTATTCTTGGGATACTTCATTTAGTAGAATGGGTTCCAGCTCTATCCAGGATAATACAAGAGGTGCTATATCACCATTGTTTTTTGTGGCTGAGAATTCCAGTTTATTATCTAATAAGTGAAAATTTTGTTTGAGGAGTTATCTTAGTTAATACAAATGGAGACAGGAGTAAGAACCACTGGGTAAGGGAAAGAACCCAGGTGACACTATTGCCAAGATACCATTCAATTTAGCCTGGGCTTTGGGTGGAGAAAGCTGAACAGGTGAAGGCCTCCAAAAACCAATTGTGTAGACCTTTCAGTTTTTCCAAGAACAGTTGCACTGGCTGGAAAATGGAAGCAAAGGTTGGAGCTTGGTTTCCCACTCAAGTGGTAGAACATTCGGGGCTTAGAAGTAGGGGATAGACAGCAAAAGACTGGGAATTGGGGAGCTAAAAACTGCTCTGTTGTGGTTCACTGATGGAGGTAGGATTGAATAGGTGGTGGTACAGAGCTAGCAGAGCATGGGAGGTCGCTTTAGGGACTCAGCGATTGGAAGAAGCAGATGTCTGGAAGGGTGTGTGGGGGACTAGTTGTTGAATGGTGAGGCTTAGAGGAGTGCACAGATGTAAAGAACAGAGATAAGGAGAGTGAGTTGGGTTTTGGGGAAACAAAAAGATCCCCAAAGCACAATGTTGGTGTTTTCTTCCTCATCTGGCTCTCACCCCTGTGTTCTCTATTTTCCTTTTCCTCTTCTTTTCTTTATATACTTCCTTCCACTTTCATTATCTAAAATATGTAATCAGAATATACTAAGTGAAGTTTTACCTTTTTTTGATCTTAATTTAGATAGTGAACTATCATTATTTTTCTAAAGGAAAAAAGAAACGGAATTTATTTGCTTTATGTTTTTAACCTTGATAACTTTTTAAAATGGAACTATTTCTTTAAATGGGGGCTACCCCTCTATCTAAAATATTTCAAAATGATAGTGGTCAGCTTGCTTTCTCTTTGTGTTCAAACAAAATCTTTCCTTAATCACAGAGAAGACAATATGTTGATGTCATCTCTGATTTTCATTCCCTTTTTGATTATATAACCAAAGTGAATTTTTAGGAGATTGAAGGGAAAAAAACAGTATTTTGAAATTTTTTAAAACCAAGGACAAGAAGGAAACATTCTGTTATGGAGGGACATGTAAAATTTTACCTTGGAATTATGATATTAGAATTTCTGTTAGCTGAATAAATCTAACTGAATCATCTTTCAGTTACAAACTGAGCACTAATCCAAGGAATTTAAATTTTATTTCCTGCTACTGACATGGTTTGCCATATTTACTCAACCATAAGAGCAATGTGTGTTGTGATTAAACGTCATACAGATCTGAATGTCCCTCTCAATCTCTTTCTGTCTCTTTCAATACATATATACATGCATGCATGTGGGTACATACACATATATTCACGGTAAATATTTCCTTTAAAAGCTTTATATGGTAAGAGCTAGCTTGTCTTTTTAAACAGAGAGGTGACAGTTGTCATGAAAAGAATTGTATTGCTGTAAGATTTTCTTTTGGTGCAATATTCTACACAGTAAACATCCTTTAGGAAGGTATAGCTCTATGACATTGAGTTTTCTGGTAATAAAAGTTAGGTGCAAAAAGTAAAATACACAGGGTGTTGGTGAGTATAGCTGGAGAAGTAATTTGATGCGTGTGGGTATGCATGCATACCTATTTATGAACACTGGGTGTCTGGAAACAAGAACATCATGCAGGATAAAGTTGAAAAGTTGAACCTCCGGCTTTCCTCCTTATGTGATGCATTCAAGGTAGGCCCTATAATTTCATGTCCTCATAGAGAAATGAAACAATGAGAATGCCTCAGGCTCTCCTCGGGGTGAAAACCGAGGTATCTAGAAGCCTAGTAAATCTAGAATATTGGATGTAAAGTCAAAAGGCTGCCACTTACTGATATGTAACCTTTACTGTTATTAATCATTGACCTCCCTTCTAACTATCTTGATTCCATGTCCTCTTTGGTCATTACTAATCACTTTGGTCACTGCATTTTTACCCCAGGCTCAGTTTGTCTAGATATAGAAAAATAAGAATGTTCTCTCACCTTATCAACTGTTCTTGCATAGTATTAGAATGAAAGTTATTATTTAGCCAATCATTAACAGATACCCGTTCAATTTAAACTAGAATTATAAGTGAGTTCTCCAGCTTAATCTTTTTAATTTTCGTACCAAGGACTATTTCTTCTCAAAAGAAAACCTCTTAATTATGAACTATAGGACAAACAGATTCACTGGTGTAATAGAGTTTTGTTGTAATGAATACCCATATACTAGTTAATATAGTACAAATTGTTTTAACAAATAAATCCCTAAATCTCAGTGTTCTAACAGTAAAAGTCTGTTTCTCTCTACTGTGACTGTCCAATGCTTATGTACCTGGTAGATAAGGTGACCATTCCAGGACCCAGGTATTTGCCATCTTGTGGCTTCTCCTCAGAGACTTTTTCATTCATCTGGCAACAGGGAGAGACACTGTAAGGGAAGACAGGGCTTCTTAATTTCTGCTCAGAAGTGATATACAGCTCCATCTACTTCAGCCCTGAAGTGACTCATTGCTTCGACTCACATTGCTTTGGCATGGACCCCCCTCATGTGAGAGGGACAAAGAAATCTTGGTTCTGGCTGGGCAGCTGCTTCTCGGCAGCAGCTCTGCACTATGGAGGGAAGCACAGATTTTTGGTCAGTAAACTGTCTTTACCCTATCCAGGGAGGAAGCCCAGGTGTACGTGGGGCTCACCACATGTGCCCTCCCTTCTGTCCAGAATCACAGCTTGAATCGGTTCCTCAATTCTATCATGACCGGAACAGGAAGTATTACTTAACTTGGTTTTAACCCAGTGTTTCCTAAACTTACTTGATCACAGAGCCCCCTTTTCTTTATATAACAATTACTAAGACACTTTGAAAAACATTACCTCTATGCCTTTACTTATTTCCTCAGTTTTTTGCTTTTGTTATTGTTTTGTTTTGTTGTGATTGTTTTGTTTTCTTGAGAAACTGGAGTTCAGTTTAGTATTATTTAAGCGGTCAGGATGATTGAAGTAGGCAAGACTGAAGGCAGTTAAAAAATAATTATACTTGATTATAGGAAAAAGCAGGCACAGTGCTCTGTAGCTTGGACATTTGACAGATCAGAGTAGAGAGGGAAGAGTTTTTGGTAGCTGTTGCTTAGTACCTACATGATCTCTGGTTTCCTACTTACTAAAACTCTGTGAACCATAGTTTAGTAGCCTAATCTGCAAAACAGGGAGTATTTATGAGGATTAAATGACACCGTATGTAAAATAGCTAGCAAATATGAAGAAACTTAATACACATAAGACTCCTCCCTTCTCCTTTCTCCTTTCTATGTTCTCCTAGTTAGTAATACACAAACTTAATTATAGTTAAGTTGTGCTATTCTGCCACAAACAATGACAGTTACATGAATAGAGACCAGGGAAAGGATGTGATAACTGTATAAGCAACTCCCAATTTACAAACGGTGAGTTTTTAAAAATACTGCACTTAGATGGTTGGGTTCTGGCAACTTAGACCCTGCCATTCCTGTTACAATTAGATTTACCATGAAACTATGAATTAAGTTGCAGGGTCCTCTCTTGCATTGATTTCTATGGGTGCTGGGAGTTGCTGAGAGTTGTAGGATGTTCTGGGTGGTAAGGGAATAGGGGCAGGTTGCTGTCAGGAGGCATTTCTATGTAAACATTTCTAGTAAATTGCCTGAAGAGTTCTCAGAAAAAGGGACTTGATTCTCTAAGTTTCTGGGAGTTTGTTGTAATTTATATTGTCATTCAATATAAATGTTTACTTTTATGCCTAATTTTGTGTTTTGTACTTTTGATTTCTTCTTCTTAAAGAGGGCTCTACAAATTGTGTAAGTTTCAGACCCAAAACACATGGATCCATTCCTGCCCACAATTCTGGTGCCATCACCTGCTAATACTCTGAAAATTCCCCAAGGTCCCTCCTCAGAGCCCACTCCAATGGTTGGAGCTGCATATAACTTTCCCACCTCCTTCCTTTCCCAGCCTCCTGTAGAGCTCACCTCAGCACAGATAGGATCAAGGTACAGCTCTTTGAGCCTCTACCAAGACATAGTCTCTCCATTGGATATATGGGGAAGATGGTCTGAGCTCGGTGCTCAGGACCCAAAGTGTGCAAGGAGTTAGGAGACGGAGACAGAATATCAAGAAAATGGAGCCCTTAGTAAACACTTGAGCCTCAGAGCCACCCTTTTAGCTCATTGTGGGTTAAATCATACAGACATTCATTCTTTCATTAAATGTATCATTTGCCTGTGGGATTGTCCACAACCCTGACCTTTACTTGTACAATTTTTCTATAACATTTTTCCACAGTACAAACTCTTTAAAATTCCAGAACTATACCTCATTAGTCGTTTGGATGTCTCCTGTACGGATTTACACGAACTGATTTAAGAAAGCCATAGAAGCATCTATATTCTGTATACATTCTTTGGAACAGTATTCATTTCAACTAAGCTTTCCTACCCAAAGTTCTGAACACAGGATAGGAAGGTCGACCCATTGCAAAGAAGATGGAGAATAACGTGGCCTCAGAAGAAAAGCCCATGGCAAGTGAGAAGAATGTGCTCAGCAGGAGCCCAGGGTGAGCGCCTTTGGAGCAAGAGTGCAATTTATACAGCTTTATAGAGGCTCAAGTCAGCCTTCTCCAGTGTTTGGCTTCAAGGTGTCAGAATAGGTTTTATAAGTCAATAGTATTGTTCTAATGATTATCCAAGCTTCTCCCCCTTCAGTGGGGAAGGCCCCAGTTTTATGGAATTACCTGCCCAGTCAGCAGGCTGGATGTTAGCATTCAGAATCCAGACTGCCCCTCCTCCTTGAAAGCAACAGGCAGCAAAATAGGTCCGGAAATTCCTGAGCATTGGGAAGCCGACATTAATGCAATTACCTGAAATAAAAGAAGGGGTCAGATAATAAAGGGCAAAGGTTTTTCCTTTTAAAGTAAAGGGCCAGGTAAACAAAACCAGCTGCCCCCGGAGCCAACAAACTCTCCTCATTAAATGTTTTAAGAGCCTAATGGGCATAAGTGGCTAATTGTAGTACAATCCTGAAGACTGAATCTGGGGGCCTGGGGAACGGCGTCAGTGAGTTGGGAATGGGTTTAAAACTTGGCTGGCAAAGACAGAAAGGAGGTGAGACCTGCTCCTTGCAGAGGATCCCTAAATGGCCAGAATGGAATTAAAATAAGAGTAAGATGCTTTGACTGGAAGTCTCTAATGTTTCTGTCAGTATCCTTGTGAGATGGGCTTGGATGTCTAAGGGTAGTTTTAAGTTTATATGCCAGTCGACTGGGATCTGGAATAGGTTTTGTTGTTGTTTTTTCTAAGCCTCTGTGATCACATGATGGAATAGGTTTTTTAAATAACAAATTATGGGAAATTTTATGTGTCTTTACAATGAAAAACTCTGGAAGGATATACAGCAAATGCTAATAGTGAGTCTCTCCAGGAGTGGGGCTTATACTGTAAGTGGTTTTTCATTTTCATATTTTAATTTTATTTATGTTAATTCTCTAAGTTGTCTCCAATGAGCATTTATTCCTTTTATAATTAAAAAATGAAGGTCAATATTTTGAATAAAATAAGATGAAAGGTATTATACTGGAAATAAAACTGAAAACTAAGAAGGACAGGAGTGTTGGTAAATACATTGGTAAGTGGTTACACACTGCCATCTTTGCCACCTCCCCAGATGCATGCTTGGTGTGACCTGCCAATATAGAGGCAGGAACAATGGTTGCTGGCATTGAGTGAGGCAGAATATTTGACTATGCACAAAGGTTTCAACCTCACTGCTTTTGTAATAGTTCCCAGAAAGATTACTTCTGCACAGCCTTTCTTGGCTTCAGCTTTTAGTTGAACAGCTCAGCCACTTGTGGTGTGATCCTAAGTGATACTGAAATTTCAAGAGTGTTTTGGAGGAGATCTGTGATTTACTAAAAGTGTCAGTCTAGGTGATTCTAGAACCATTCTGCCAGGGTTTATGCAGAAGTTGCCAGAGCATTTATAATTGATGAACTTCCTTCCTTCCTCTCTTTCCCCTTTCCTGTCCTCAATCCTTCCTTTCCTCTCTGATTTATTTGGTTTTCAGAACAAATTTAGTAACCATTACTAAATTAACTAATTCTTGTAGAAACTGGTGGTTGGCTAAGAATCATTTTTATCTTCCCACTAAGAAAGACAGAGAACAGCAAAGTTGCCCCCAGATCACTGATGATCAGTTGGAATCCAGCCCTACTTCCTTTTACCCAGTCTTTGTTAGAAATCACCATTATTGTCATTTTTAGCAATTTATTCTTACCAAATGGTCACCACAGACAACTCCACGTCCTTCAGGCCCAAATCTAAAAGATATATTCAGATTGGGCCTTTCACCATAGACAGCTACTCTCAGAGAACCAAAGCTCTGTAACTAGCAGGAATTTTTCAAATAGCCACAGATTGTTGATGCTGAATGTTTTCTTAGAAGCTTCACATTTACAAACAGTAAGTGCAGCAAGCTAAATGCTCAAGGTTATCCAAGAAAAAGGCTTAAATGTTTATCAAATTCATACCCTATGGTTAAGTAATACTGAGTTCTGGGTGACCAAAGTTCATGTTTCCATAGTACGATATAAATGTGGGTTTTAGGTTGCAAATGAAAGTTGCTAAGACTTCTCAGTACAATTTGAGGATTTCTTTGACATCCGAATGTGAATTCTACTCAGACTGAGGTTATTAAAAGGACCCCGTGATGGTCAGGCTGGGAGAGAAAGGGATCCTTAGCTAGGTCAAAGGTAGAGACAATGCCCAGGGCCATATCTGAGAAGTATTTTAAAGGATTTCTGACATCTCTTTTAACTTCCCTTATTCTCTTGGAGAGCTGATCTACAGCCACGGCTTCACCCATTACTTATAAACTGAAGAATACCCCCAGGTCAACATTTTTTGTTTCAATTTTTCTCTGTACCTCCTTCCCATATCTCTAACTACCTAGTATATATTTCCTTCTTGATATTCTACCTTTTATGTCTCAGACAGAATCCTTCGTCTCTCTTCACAAATTGTTCCCCAGTCTGACTGGTCTACATGTCTTGGTACCAATGTTCTCCAAGACATTCTGCCTTATAAGTTCATGGTCATCTGTGACTTCATTCCTCTCTGATACCCTCTACAGAAACTTTATTAGTTCTTCCTTCACAGCCTCTCACTTTTACATTTTTTGTGCCCTCTCTTATTTAGACCCGAATCACTTCTTGCCTGCACTATTGAGATAAGATAACTCTGTCCCCTGGTTTCCCTGCCTGTAGCTCTTTTTGCTCCAGTCCAATTCAGAGCCCATGGGAGTAGCACACGACCGACTGAAAATAATTGAATCCAGCTTGTTAGGTTAAAACTGGGGCCAAGAATAGGCTCTAGAAAGCTTAAGCCAAAGTTTTTACTGGAGTTCATCTTCTATGTATCACATGAAGGAGGAATTGAACTATTTCTGGGTCCAGGAAAATAGAATGCTAGCCGTTGAGTGGTCAGTAACAGGGAGCAGATTTCAGAACCATGACGGAAAAGCCTTTCATAAATTAGAGCTAGAGTGACAATGGAACAGTCCTAGTAGTATATCCCTGGATATGTTCAAGCAGAACCAGAATATCACTTCTCAGGGATGTTATAGCAAGCATACATACTTTAGGCCAGCTGTCTTTAATGTCTTTTCAAACACCAAATTTTTACAACATAATTACAGCCATCTCCATTTCTCTCCACCTCCCACCTGCTGGGAATCCAGAGTCTGTTCTCAATGCTCTATACTTGCACCCTTCCAATCCTATGGTGGAGAATGTGCTGTCCTCCAGATTCTACTCTCCTTCCCAGCCCATGGCTGGGCTAAGTTTCTGCTGATTTGAGCCTTTAAGTAACCCGGACAGAGTAGGTTTGGTTCTTTAATACCATTTATGTGCCAGGTTCTGTGCCCAGCATTTTGCTCTATTTGATTGGTACACCAACCCTGTGAAAATACTATAGGTTTTGATTTTTTAAAGTCCATTTTAAAGAAAGAGAAATCTGATATCACATAAGTCGTAAGTGGCAGAACTGCGGTTGAACCAAAGTTTTCTAACTCCAGGTTCTGTGTACTTGAGAAAAAGGACAAAAGAAAGGAGAAGAGGAGTGAAGGGACCCTCAACCCTGTGCCTAATTAATGGTTTGGGTGGGCTAGGGAGGGCGTTCACAGGGAATCCTACATATTGAAAAATTTCATCTGGTATTTTTATCTCAGTAGGTATGAAACTATATATGTTCCCAGCAAAAATTATAAACACTGATGTTTAATGTAGTTACTGTAGAACTATCAAAGAGAAAAGAGGAAACTATAATATATTTGATCAAATAATAATTGTTATATTTATATAATTATATATTAAATATTATACATTAAATATAACATAATATATTTATAATATTAAATAAATAATATTTATACATAATAAATATTTATTTAATCTGAGTCTAGTATCTATACTAGGCATGAAGTGAAAAAAATCATGTCATTGTTTTTTTTATTCCCTAAGTAACATGAAATTTTTCAAAAACATATATTCTTAGACACAGCAATTCCACCTTTTTAGAATTCTGTATTTGCATACAATTTAGTCAGTTTTCTATTGGTTATGACCCCATTTTGGGGAGCTGAAGATTAGAGAAATTAAAAAGTACTAAAAGTAGTAGGTGCCTACTATGTGCCAGGCACTTTAGATTTGTTTTCTCATTAATCTTCAGTTAATCCTGAGAAGTAGATATATTATCCTTCTTCTAAGAATGAGAAAACTGAGGCCCATAGAGACCAAGTTACTTGTCCAAGATGATGTAGGTAGTAAATACTGGAATTTGAACTCAGATGTTTCTGGCTAAAATGCATATTCTTTCCAACATATCAGTGACTTAAGCACTGGATTCTGTAGAAATGTCTTGAGGTGGTAAGGGAAGTCTGAGTTGGGTAGATCTCTTCTCTCGCCCTCACTTCAGCCAGAGCACCTGCTTTACAATTAAACAAAATTTAAAAATTAACCATTCTAATACATCACATGTTAGTACAGGGATTTAACACTAAAAATCATTCTTACATAGTTCTATAATATGTAATAATGGGTGGTTGCTTCTTAAAAATGAAATAATGTATCATTAGCCATCACTGAAGAGAACTTAGTGGATTGGAAAAGGTCCCCAGGAATCATAAGCTAAACATTTAGAAATTGATTCAATTCAGAACTTTGCAAAGATGAGGGTAAGGGGGAGGTCTGGGATAATGAAGGTCACCTAACCCTGTGCCAGTCTGTTTCCTCTTCAGAATAAGGGGCTCACAAAGGAGGTCCCCACGGAGCTGGATGGGGCTGTTTTGGTCACTTGTTCACAACATAGTATCAGCACAACTTGATGTTTTACTTAAGCTACCTAACAAAAACCAGACCAAGACATAACCTAATGAGTACCAACTTGTTACCGTCTTAGGAGAGGGCTCTTGGACTTTACTTTGTTTGATTTATTTGTTTGTTTGTTCTTTCATTCATTCATTTGCTCATTCATTCTGGAGGTAGTAGGCAATCACAGGATATTTTAGTAGTAGATTGATTACAGGGTATTTTGCCCAGGGAGGTGAACTGGAGACTGGAAACATTTGAGACCTACCCATTGAACTAAATCAGATTTTTGCTTTGGCATTTATTTTCATATTTAAACGTGTGGAGACCTATCAAAATGTTTGAGTATTCTTTCAGAACTCCCTCATACCTTTACTATTTTAAGGTGGGATTGTGGATAGGCATGGGATAGGTGTTAAATTACTTTCCCAAGAGGGAAAAAGAAGTAAGCTTTTCCTTATTATCTAATTTGTGTTATGGAGTTCCTGTCAATTCTCATAGAGCAAGCAATGGAGTTTCTCGTGACAAAGGTTGAAAAAAATCACAACCCACAAATAGAGGTGAAAATGGAGAAGATAAAAAGTATATCATTTGTTTGAAAAGTACCCAGGGTCAAAACTTTTCAGGATATGAAGCCCAAATGGAACCCTCGGCTGTTTCCTCAGAAAACAGAGACCTCTGGCTAGAGAAGTGTATTTGTAGTCCCCTGATTGAGATTTTATCTGATTCTTATTTTATTTTTATTCCAGTTGCTACATTGATGGCCGAGTGGTCAAGGTGATGGACTTCCTGAAAACTCGCCTGTTAGACACACTCTCTGACCAGATTAGGAAAATTCAGAAAGTGAGTAAAAGTATCCTGGGAAAGAGTGAGTTTGGGATTAAGGCAAGGGTCCCAGTGGAACTTAAGCATTGTGGGACCCAGGATGGAAAAATAGTGAAATGGTGCAGTCCCGATGGGCCTGGTGACAAGCTCACTTATCACAATTGATGATTGCTGTTTATTGTTTTTCAAACTGAGGAGGGTTTTGTTTGTGTCATATCAAGGTTTAAAAGCACTTCTGTTTTCATAAGAAATATTTGTTAATAGTTTGTTTCTAAATTGTGAGTTTCATAAGGGAAGAATAGGTTTTCTTTGTTATTTGCTTTTTTGCAGAGGTTTATTTTGGCTTGTTTTAAGGGGAAAATGATTACATTCATTCTGTGAAATTCTCGTCTAGGGCATTGGCAATTCTGAGCCATGTTTACAGTATTCCTAGGTGTCTTAGAATTAGGCAAGTAAGATCTTACTTTTGTAAAGATGAAGGGAAAGCTAAATTATATTAAGCAATTGCATATAGGTTCTATCAGCTCTAGGTCAAAGGTGTTGAGAGTTAGGTTCTTTCCTTTCTCCCCACTTCCTGTTACCCCTCACCACTGCATACTCACTCACCATCACAGAATGTTCAAAAACTGAAATAAGTGGCTAAGATTATGTCCTAATTTATCCAGGGCCCAAGAAACTTAAGGAAAATGGCAAAAACCAAATTGAGATTCAGACCTTTAAAAACACATCTGATGGACCTGGAGGGAGAGGGACTAAGTGCTGTTGAAGGGAGGAACAGGGGAGCCCTAAGAGAAATGACCCACGTGCACAAGGCATCTGGCAGGGAAAGATAAGGCTTGGCAGCAGGGCCTGGATTCCTCTTTGGTTATTGCAGACAGAACATGCCCAGTGGTCCTTTCAAGCTGAGATTTCTATTCTGGTTATTTCCTGCTATGCAGCCAATTACCCCAAGCCTTGGTGGTATAAAACAACGGTTCATTATGCAGATGGATTGTAAGGGTCAAGAATTCCCAAAAGGCACAGCAGGGATGGTTTGTCTCTGCTCCACAGTGTCTGAAGCCTCAAGTGGAAGACTCCGAAGGCTGGAATAACTCAAAAGGTGGCATCTGGAATCATCAGAAGGCTTGTTCACTCACATGTCTGGCAGGTGATACCAGCTGTCAGCTGTCACCTTAGTTGGGGCTGATAACTGTAACACCTACATATGAACTCTCCGTGTAGCCTGGGCTTACCCCGAGCTTCTAAAGTCAGATAGCCAAGAAAGAGAACCGGGTGGAAGTTGTATCCCTTTTCTAACCTGCCCACTGAAGTCACAGGGCATCACTACAACCATGTTCTATTCACTGAAGCAGTCACCAAAACCCACGATGTTTCTAGGAAAGAAGAAATGAACTCTTTCACTTGATGGGGGAATGGCAAGATTCTGGAAAAGCATTTTTGGACCAAATTTTTTGCAGTCATTTTTGTAAAATATTATCTGCCACGGTTTCATCCTCCCTGTTTCATTTAGTAGGCCTTAGGCCATTTCCTGACTGTTCTTCTTTTCTCAATTCTCTTACAAAACTCTTGCCAGACATTGCCTTAAAACGGTATATGCTGGAGGGGTTGCTCACAGATTCTCTGAGATTTGATTCACAGGATAGACTCGTCAGTGGCTGCAGCAGCCAGGGCCTCCAGGAAGACGGTCTCTCTTACTACAGCCCAGGATGTGCTAAGCTCTGGCCTGCTCAGGGGAGATGGGAGCTCAGAGACTAGATCAGAGTCCTCAAATTTTGATTGTTCAAAAGTTACTTTGGCTGTTCCTGAAGTCCCTGGTGGATGGGGAGGGGGATATCTGAGGAATTAGGTTCCAAAATGCAAAGGAGGGCAGACTAACCAAATGTCTTTCTTGCAAGCTCCCAAAACCAGTTCAGAGATGGGCTAAGTAAGGTTTTAATGTCTATATACCTAGAACACTCACCCAAAAGCTAGAAGTGGAATCTTTGTTTCTTCTCTATTAGTAGAAATTAAGAGAAGTCCTAATGACCTACCCCCTTAGGCCCACAGTAGTAGAAAAAGGGCAGATTTCCCTCCAAAATAGAGCCATGTGGTAGTGGTTTGATATATCAGTGGTGAGGCTGTTTGAATAGGAGAGAGGGCACAGAATTTGAAATCGGATGGCCTATGTTGAAGCTCAGGCTTAGCTGTGAGGCTTTGGGCCAGTCACTTGATTTCTCTGATTTTGTTTCTTCATCTGTAAAATGAAGCTGTTAAGGGATACTATCGTCCCTCCCTCTTAGGCAGATTGAGAAAGTCACATGAGGTCTGGTTTTTGTTCGTCATTATTGAATGCTAGTTCTTATGGCTATTTTTTACTGTTCTAACAATTACTATGTTTTTTTTAAATAATAATTTCTGTGACTAGAGAAACTTCATGCTACCTTTCTCTTCAACTTATTTTTTGCATTTTCCCCTCTTTCCTCTTTCTTTGAACCCTGGGGAATATGATAGGTGATATTTTTGGCACCTGAAAGGCAGTGACTCAATTGTTAAAAGCAGCTGTGGTTTCCAAATTTGAACTGCCACTTAGAGAAGAATTCTCAGTTTTCTAAGCAGTGGGTGAATTATCTGGTTATATGAAAATCTACATGATATATTTGAAAGCCAAACAGAGACATGGTTAGACAACCCTCCCCTTTGGATGATCCACACACTCTTCTCCCTTCCATTAGAATGAGGATAATCACTTGTACATTGGAAGATGAGTCAAAGGAAAGAGTTGAGAATCTAACAATACAGGAAGAGTCAGATGGGAAAGTGAGAGATGTTTAGGACTCAGTGCAGATGGTATCGTGTGGATAGCTGGGCTGACTCCAAAACAATGATGTAAGAACCAAGAAGAACCACTTTGGCTTAAGTCATTTGGACTCTATGATTTGTGTCTTCATCTCCTAGAGGAATCAGAGGAGGAAATAACACATTTTGATATTATTTTAAGCAATTCAATAAGCACAGGAAGGAGTTGGTGAAATCCCAGTCATAAGGGAAGTATTTCCAAAAGTGCTGTCCATATGATTGCATTTTGATTACTAAATAAACTGAACAATTGGCTTCCCCAATATTTGAAAAGTTTTTACTTCCTCCCTTCAGTCTTTTTAAAATTATTTTTAAAAAATTATTTTTAATTGACATACAATAATTGTTCATATTTATGGAGTACATGTGATAGTTTGAAACATGTATATGATGTAATGATCAAATCAGGGTAATTTGCATATCTACCACCTCAAACATTTATCATTTCTTTGTGTTAGGAGCATTCAAAATTCTCTCTTCTAGCTATTTAAAACTGTACAATGAATTATTGTTAACTATAGCTTCTCTACAGTGCTATAGAACACTGGAACTTATTCCTTTTATCTATCTATAATTTTGTGTTTGTTAATCAACCTCTTCCTGTCTCCTCCTACACCTACCCTTCCCAGCTCTAGTAACCACTGTTCTCCTCTCTACTTCTATGAGATCAACAATTTTATCTTCTACGTCTGAGTGAGAACATATATGGTATTTATATTTCTATGCCTGGCTTATTTCATTTAACATAATGTCCTCCAGGCTCATCCTGCTTCAAATGATAGGATTTCATTCTTTTTATGGCTGCATAGTATTCCATTGTCTGTATATTACCACATTTTCTTTATCCATTTCTCTATTGATGGACACTTAGGTTGATTTCGTATCTTAGCTATTGTAAATACTGTTACAGTAAACATGGGAGTACAGATATCTCGTCAACATACTGATTTCCTTTCCTTTGGATATTTACTTAGTAGTGGCATTGCTGGATCATCTTGTAGTTCTATTTTTAGCTTTTTGAGGAGCCTCCATACCGTTTTCCATAATGGCTGTCCTA
Source organism: Avahi laniger (assembly GCA_963575035.1). Taxonomy (NCBI): domain Eukaryota; kingdom Metazoa; phylum Chordata; class Mammalia; order Primates; family Indriidae; genus Avahi; species Avahi laniger. The sequence goes on from CAUYSK010003027.1 coordinate 22,330, forward strand.
ATTTACATTCCCACCAGTACTGAATATATAAGAATTTTCTTTTCTCTGTATCCTCCCCAGTACTTATTTTTTGTATTTTTTATAACAGACATTCTAACTGCCTCCCTTCCTTCTTTCTTCCCTTCCTTCCTTCATTTATTAGCTATTTATAATGTTCTTAGTATTTTCCAGGCCCCTTAGAATAAAATGGTGAGCAAAACTGATGTGACGTTTGTCCTCATAGTCCTTACGGTCTAGTGAGAAAAATAGCTAATGAAGCAAGCAATGATAATCAGATGTGATGGCTCCTATAATAGAATGCTGTGGGAGCCCATTGTGCAAAGTATCCACCTTAGTGTATAAAGAAAGGGAAAACAGGGAAGTCCTCCCAGAGGAAGTGACAGTTAGACTAACACCTAAAGGATAGACTCCCTCTAATTTATACAGTTATTCTTAGGGTATAATCAGAAGCTACTGGTGGTAGACGTGTATGGGTGGAGGAAATTGTCTGTATATTTCATAATATGACCATGATCATTCTTTTGATAATACCATCATTGTTTATGATTGCTTCTATTTAATAAAGATCAACTTTTTTGAATTCCCAATAAATGCAGTGACACTATGTCACTTCTTCCAATGTATCTTAGTTGCAGGATCATGGAAGTAAGTAAGGCAGAAGGATATGTAACCCTATTAAAGTAATTAATAGATTTAAAAAGAAACCTTTGTTCTCAACCAACCTTTAAGTTTATGCACTTATTTGAGGCTCTTAGTATGTCAAAAAGGAAAGGAATTGAAAAAACAGTTATTCTTGAGGACCGCAGAATAACTAGAAGCACAATTAAAGGAAACATGAGATCAATCATAATATTACCCTTCTCTAATGAAGAAAACTGAAAAATGAAAACACATTACTAGGGAAAGAACAGTAATTTCACCACAAAAACAGTATTCGATTTATTCATTCATTCATTCATTCATTCAACAAACAGTATGCTTGCCTGTTTCAAAAAAAAGTACTTCTTTCAATGTGCCAGTGCCTACCACAGTACCTATCACTTAGCAGGTGCTCAATAAATGGTAGAGGGAGGGAGGTTCATAGGGAGAGTCAAGTGAATGAGCGTAGTGAAATAGAAGAAGTACAAAAGAAGTAATGTCTTATTTCATTCACATTCATACATGCTATCTCTGCTGTTCACATTGCAGAAGAATGCTATCTACTGCTAACTTTGTAGCCAATGATGAATAGATAGAAATTAATTTAGACAGCCCCATGGGCTATGCCTACATATAGGCATAGTAGGAGAGTATCTTCTGCATATGTGATTTGGGGTGACGGCAAGGTCTCTTTGTGACCCCAAATAACATTTCAGTCTATTTATAATGCCAGATATTTCATTTGAGTAAATAATCTTTCATTCTACATTAGGATGATGCAAAATATGAACAATATGGGAAGAGGTAAACTATGCTGGTTTAATTTTTACAATAACATAAGCTAGAGAAAAGAAAAAGTTATTAAGAAAATCATAAGGAAGAGAAAATATATTTACTATTCATTAAGTGGGAGTGGGTTGTCACAAAGGTCTTCATCCTTGTCATCTTTACTTTGAGTAGGCTGAGGAGGAAGAGGAACAGGAGAGGCTGGTCTTGCTGTCTCAGGGTGGCAGAGGTGGAAGAGGTGGAGGAGGTGGAAAGGGAGGCAGAAGAGGCAGGCACACTTGGTGTAACTTTTACTGAAAAAAATCTGCATATAAGTGGACGCAAGCAATTCAAACCCATGTCATTCAAAGGTACTATACTCAGAGGAGGCACAGGACCCCAAATACAAACTATAGCACATTAATACCTTGGGATGACATCCATGAGTGATTCCAAGTTTTATGGGGCCTGAGGGTTATACAATGGGGACCTCTTTAAGAAAAAGAAAACAAAGCAAATTTGTAAATTTTAGAAATAATCTGACTATATGAACCCATAAGTAGGGCCCTTCCCAGGACATTGGTAGATGCCTATGAAAGCAGGAAGCTGGAAGTTTAAGCTCCATGAACTTCCTGATAAATTAGCCTCTGTGACCTCACTTGGCTATACATCTGCAAGTGGGAAAATATGACCTAAGGGAAACTTTTGGCTCTTTTCCTTCATATACAAGACTAATAATATTATAGGGGGAAATTTAGTGTGAAAGATATGTTTATCACAAAAGAACACCAAAATTTCCATCATTGCAATTCCATGAACCTTGATTTCCTTGATTCTTAGACATAAATATTTCCTTGAATCTTAGACACAAATAATTATAAAATACACCATCAATTCAATAACAGCTGGAAAGGCTGAGTGTAAACAGCAGGCAAATTTCATTTAATACTGATTATGAATAACATTCTGATTTCAAAGGCATTAAATTGTGAAAAATGTATCATGAACTTATAAATATAGTAATTACATTATCTTTTGAGCTACAAATAGCATTTATTGAGTGTATTATATACTCTTAATCCATCAAAGAAGCCAGTAATTTGCACAAGGCCACAGAGCTTGCTAAGTAGTAAAATTAGAATTTAAACTGAGGCCCACCTAACTCCAAAACTTGTACTCTCATCCATTACATTATTTTGCATCTCCCACACTTATTAACCACTTATTTTGTAACTCATGTAATACTTATATTCCTAACCACCCAGGATCAGGAAGGCTTTCAAAGAACACCAAATGTTCTTAGTGAAAGAATCAATTTGATCCCACAATCAGATGATAATCTGACGTGGGTGTCCTAGAAGTGAGGGTGGAACGAAAGTTGGGTATCATGATATGAGACAAGTGATAGTTGAAGAGAACAGGCTTTTTGGGATATGATTTGCATTCACCTACTGGACTCCATTCATGTTTCATCTGCACAGGCTCTTGGTCAATGTATAGTGAGGTTCTGTTATTTACAAGGCAATGACAATGTGAAGAAGGCATGTGCTACCCATGGACTTTTGGAGAAATGGCCCTTGGGAACAAATTGCTGTTCTTTTTTTTGTTCTGAGGCAAAAACTTCTTCAAGAGGAAGAGGAAACATTGGGGTTATCTTTCAGTGTTTCAACATGAAAGTGGGAAGATTATAGGATTTGTCCTGAGCAATAGTAAAATTACCACTGAGGCTGGTGGAGCCTATGACTTGTAAGTTGGTAAAATATCCAGTAAGCCTGAGGGGTTGGTTAGTCACAGAGAAGAACTAGGAAAGGGAGGAAGCATAATTTGTGTGCAAGTACCTGCTCTCCAATCTCTCTCTCCACTAGCACTGTCCTTGAAGGTAGTCATTGCTTTGGGACTCTGTGAAACGTTCTTATGTTCTTGCATATGACCACAATTTCCTTGCCTCCCCAGTAACTTTATCTTTTTTGTGCATGTTCTTTTTTTAATTTTGTGTTTTGTTGCAATTATATTCAATTGCTTTTTTGTGGTTTGAGATAACAAGTGCAGAGAATGCAATTTTAAATCCTAAAAATGTCGCAGAAACAGAAGCCACAAATTAAAAATTGATCCGATACCAAAAGAAAATGGGCAAATATGGCACTCCAGGACAGGGAGATGATAAAAAGAAATTATACAGAAAAAGATTAATGAAATTGACAGGAAGTACATTAGACAGAAGAAATAAATCAAGAGGAGTGTGATGAGATGTTGGAATAACTAAGCTCAGAATAGCCCAGCTTGTCTAACCTAAGGAGGACATGTTAAATATGGCGGCAGCTTGTAGGTCTCCTCAAACAGGAGAATTCAGTTAGAAAGTGAACAGAGCCCTGACCTGGAACTGTGAGGATTTGGAGTTTGCCCTTGGATTCTTGAGGTTGTTAGTTATCTTCTTTGAAACTTAGCCTTTTTGTTAGTGAAATATTATCTCTCTCATTTGTTTAATAAGTATTTAAGCAAAGTAATTTTCAAGCATTCTATAGAGCAGGCAAAAAGAAAAAAAATAGAAAATTATAATTTAGTATATTAAGGTCAAGGTCAGAGATAGGTTCAAAGAACTTTGGAACCTAGAGGAGAGAAGAATTAACTTTAAGGAAAGTTTCACAGAGGAAACAACATTTGAAATAAACCTTGAGAAAAATATCAGACAACATGGACAAGGGGTGAGTAGGGGAAAAGGTAATCAGTAAAAAATAAAACAACACTGTGTAGTTGAAAAGTGGCGAGTCCATTCTGTGTGATGAGCCACAGATCTTGCAGGGAGGGATGGGAGAAGAGGTAGCTAACAGGTGGTTATGAAGGGTCTTAGAGACCCGTTTAAATAAAGTAGTAAGCACCTTATCCTGTGGCCCAGTGGTTCTCAACTTTATTCTACCATGTCTAACATACTCCCATGGACAAATAGCTAAAATAGACTGTGGATTATGTGCAATTACTGACTCCTTAGCTTTTTTCCCCAGTCAAGGAAACATTTCAGGATTTTGGTGAAATATTATTATGACAACTTTGAATCTACCCTTTTTATTTTTATTCCCAAATCACTGCTTTCAGTATTATTGAAACAAGTTCCTTCTAGCCCATCTCCTAACTGATCAAACAGACCTCTCTGTGAGCATGAATGATGGAGTACTGCTGCTGGCGGTGGGGAACTTTTGAAGGTTCTTAAACTGGAGAGGGATTTGTCAAGTTACCAAATGGCAGCAGTGTGAGGATGGACTGGAGGAGAAAGAGGTTAGAGGCAGGAAGACCAGGGAACAAAGGACAAGATCCAGAACTCAGCAAGGGGCAGTGAGGAAGGAGAGGACAGAGTCAATATGATCCTTTCCTTTTCTAATATAGCAGGTATACATAGAGTCAAAACACACACAAGAAGGATGGAAAGAAACAGAGGAACAGTGCTGAGCTCTCACCTTGACCACTTATAAGTACAGTAAGGAATAAAGACTGCAGAGGCAAGAGTATCCCTAAAAAGAGCTCTGTGGATAGGTAAGTTTTAAGAAGCTTCCTCAAGCTATTCAGCTCTTTGTAACCAAGTATATAGAGGACCAGTTTGGGTTACTTAAAGAGCTACTGCTCTTCCTGAAATCCTGGGGAAGGTTGATTTCCAAGTAGATGAGATGCTAGAATTAATAGACTCCAGCTTCTTACGGAGGGTGGGCCTCCTGCCAGCGCTGATTAGCCCAGCTGGCCTGTCCACTATTCCTGTTTTATTGCTTCCTTTCTCATTAAGGAAGGTGTTGGGTTTGGATAACCATAAACAACATGTCTGCTGCTGCAAGGCTACCATCCCTTGCACAGCCAGTGGCTGAAGCCAGTCTCTCCAGAGTCTTTTTAAAAGACTTAGATCACAGTTCTGGAGACAGGATATCAAGGAAATACAGGAAAAGGAAGCCCAGGTTTGAAAATGTGCCACATAAATGGTTATTTTTTAATTTTTACTGGTTATTTTCTTTTTTAAAAACTAAAAGTGGCAGGGAAAATAAAACAAAAAATCTGAGTTTCTCTCTCTCTCTCTTTATCTCTCTATATTTCTCTATCTCTCTCTCTCTCCTCTATTATCCCTCCTCCCTCAACTTGACCACATGAAACGATCCTGACAGTCCCCAACCCTGAAACGTGAAGGAAGGAGCTTTCCCTTCCTACAATTCTGCCTCTAGCAGGCCCAGGGATTCTGGGCAGCCACTGGCCACTTACTGAGCTGTTCTGTGGGTGCCTCAAAGCTCCCTTGACCACATGGGCCCAAAGGCTGAAGTCTACTTGAGAACAAAAGAACTGCTGAAAATCAGCCAACCACTCAGCTTCCCTCTATGCTCACTTAAGTAATCTCAGCATTTGTATTAATACTTCTCCCTCCCCAGACAACGTATCCCTTAAAATAACCTTCCTTGGCACGTCATTTCTCACCAGGAACTGTACCCGTTTTCCTTCCACAGTCCTCCAATTTTCTCTCTTCCAGCACAGGGAGAATCATATTTACTCAGAAAACCACAGTGTTGAACTATAGCCCTTGGTTTCTTAGAGTTTCACTTTCTAAGGGAATTTTGCAGCTGGTTCCATCTGCTTTTCCTGATTTTTTTCCTCTCCTCTTCTGCCCATGCTGATTTCCTCCCCAGGTCCAATAAGCAGTTGTCCGCCCCTCCACCACACTTCACCATGATGGTCTTCTCTGCTCCGGGAAGACACAGCTCATCAAGCCTCCCACCATGTCCCAAACCATAAATGCTCAGAAAATATTTGTTGATTTGTACCAACTGTTCCTAGAACCTTTAACATCAATACTTCCCCCACAAAACATTTCATGTAACTGGTTTAGGTTTTTTATCAAAGTTCTACCTCACTGTATGTTTTTTGTTCATGTGGCTTGACAAAAATGGCCCCTTTGCCAGGATTGGATAAATGAACTACTCTGAATGATAATTATGTTTATGTGAATTATCCATGTGCATTTTGAATTCTAAACTGGCCTTTCCTGCTGCTTAGCATGCATCTGAGCTATTACCTATCACCACAAGCGGTGTGTCTGAAGGAAAAGCGACAAACTCTAATGTCATTCATTCAAACACAATCTCCTGTGCCTTGGACAAGAAGAGTGGTCACTTTGGTTTACACTTCTAAGTGCTTACCCTATGCCAGGCACTATTTCAAGTGCTTTACAAATATTAAGTAATTTACATATCATAAAATCCTCTGAGACAGATATTATTATTCTAATTTGACAGCTGAGGAAATTGAAACACAGGTAATGTAACACACTCAAGGTCACTCAGTGAGTGAATGATAGAACCAGGACTCAAATGCAGGCCATCTGTCTCCAGAGTCCATGCCCCTAGACTCTACTCAGTGTTACCTGACCAATAACAACAATTTTTAGATTGTGTCCTTTCAAATCTCCCTGCAAGTCAAAAGAGAATTCAGATGAACTTTTATTTACTCCCCACAGAGTCAATGTCCTTGTAGGGTCCTGTTTACACAGTATTTTATAAACCCCACCATTTTCTGCAATCAACTACTCATTTAAAGGAGCTAGACTTTGAATTCCCTTTGAAATAGAATCATCTCATACAAATTGCCCCTCCAAGTTGAGCATGCCACCCTCCAACTACGTGCAGTAGGTCTTTGAGTAATGTCATTTTGTTCAACGTCATTTCATTATACATTGATGAGGAAAAAATCAATTCCCAGCTGGGGCCACTATCTATGTGGGTTTTCTCTGGGTCCTCCAGTTTCCTCTGCCATCCCAAAGGTGTGCACGTTAGGTTCCTTGGTGTATCTAAATGGTCCCAGTCTGAGTGAGTGTGGGTGTGTGAGTGTGCCCTGTGAGGGAATGGTGTCCTGTCCAAGGCTGGTTCCTGCCTTGCTCCCTTGGCTCCAGGATAGGCTCTGGCCACCTGTGACCCCGAAGTGGAATAAGCAGGTTGGAAAATGAATGAATGAATACAAATTATTGTAAAATAAAAATTTGTAAAATCTACGATAATCATACAAGTGCACAATAAACAATGCGGTATTAAAGAGCTCAGCGAGGCCACCGTAATCGATCTTGTTTGTTTTCGAGCTGCCTTGTGGTAGGAGGTGCTCCTTACAATGTTCGCTTTTCCAACACTGATTCCTTGATTTAACCCACCATTAGTATGACTGCTATCACTCACTGATTCACAAAAAATTGGGAAAATAATTTTCTTGTTTTTAATTAATCCTTCTTAAATGTATAGCTCACACTTATTTTAATGCTCAATATTAAAAATGATTTGTGTCTTTATTTAGAAGTTCAGTGATGTTTTGTGATAGAATATGCCAGAGGAACTTAACTCTTGTTTGTAACAATTAGCCTGCAGTAAAATCACTTTAGTCATATGTCCTTTTGCTTAAAGTTGCAGTTTCCAAGAACCTATTGATGACATTAAGTAAGGACTTATTGTACTTACAGAAAATATTCTGAAGGGATAAATGATGGAAATACATGATTGTCTTCTCGTTTTTAATATTAGAACATTACAATGAGCTTGATACCTCATAAAATCCTCTGGTATCCAAATCACATTGGATGGTAGTTGGCCTTTACCACTTATGAGGTTATTGGATTCCATATATAAAGCACCTATTAAGCAAAGCAGAATTTCCCTTTTTTCTCTCTAAAATCAATGAGAAGACCCCCAGGCCTGATATCCTGGGATTTACCAAACAAACATGTGTTGCTCTTATCTAAATCTTTCATATTGTTATAGGTTTTCATTATATGCCTTTATTTTTCCTGATCTCTAAGGTTGGGATTTTTTGTTTGTTTGGGGCTTTCTTTTGGTTTTTCTTTTTTTGTAATAACACCAGGAAGAGAACTTTGTTGCCCAATAAATATTTGTCCCAGGTATGTCATAAAGCATAGATATGAAGGCAACAATTTCCCTTACATTGTCTATTTTCCACAATTGTGTTCCTGTTTTTCAACATTGGAAGTGATGAAGTTTTGCATTATTCACTGTTTTTTTGTATCTCTATTCATAACAAACACAGATATGTCTTGCTAAAGTCTGAATGATTTTACTTCCCTAGGATTTTTTTTTTTAATTTCAGAGTATTACGGGGGTTCAAATGCTTTGGTTACATAAATTGCCTTTGCACTGCCCGAGCCATAGCTATAAGTGTGCCCATCCCCCAGATAGTGCACCCCGCATCCATTAGGTATGAGTATACCCATCCCTCCTCCCCACTTCCACTCACCTGACACCCTATAAATGTTACTTCCCATATGTGCACATTAGTGTTGATTGATTAGTACCAATTTGATGGTGAGTACATGTGGTGTTTGCTTTTCCATTTTTGTGATACTTCACTTAGAAAAATGGGCTCCAGCTCCATCCAGGATAATACAATAGGTAGTTCACTATTTTTTTATGGCTGAGTAGTAGTAGTCCATGGTATACGTATACCACATTTTATTAATCCACTCATGTATTGATGGGTACTTGAATTGTTTCCACATCTTTGCAATTGTGAATTGTGCTGCTATAAATATTCGAGTACAGATGTTTTTCTTGTAGAATGTCTTTTTTTCCTTTTGGTAGATACCCAGTAGTGGTATTGCTGGATCAAGTGGTAGTTCTACTTTTAGTTGATTGAGGTATGGCCAGACTACTTTCCATAGAGGTTGTACTAGTTTGCAATTAGCATGTTACTTCCAATTCTTTTATCAGTTTAGTTCCTTTTCTTAGATCATATAAATTGCTTTAAAAGTGACAGTTTACTGTGAGTTTGTGCAAAGACAGGATTGCATTAACTTCTTTGTCTGACTAGAGCACCACAAACTCCTTTTAAGCACTTATTCTGTGCTAGGCTCTCTGCTAGTAAGAATATACAAAAGTAAATAAGACAGGATTCCCTGTGCTCAAAGAGCTAATGGTTCAGGGTTTGTAGGAAATTTCCCAGATTTCTTACTTTGACCAAAAATGGTAGGTCAGAATCCTATCACCAACCTGTAAGAATATTTGGCACTAGTTCCTCTGAATTCATTCATCAGCTTAAAAAGACTCACCTAAATGTTCATCTGCTAGGTCTATGCTCTTTCCCACTAGCTCTCAGAATCTGCCTGTGATTGGCCTAATGTTATGTATCCTTTGATGAAGCAAAGATCCTTAGCACAGTCCTGTCAGGTAGTACTTCCTCTTATGGATGAGGAAATTGAAGCTCAAAGTGGTCACAAAAAAACCAGAACTCTAATTTGTATATTATTTTATAATTTTCGTGATTTTTTTATATATATGATCTCATAGCAGCTACAGTGATCTTTAGGTAAGTCAGATCAGATCATTTTCTTAAATCCCTCCAATAGCTTTCCATCACACTCAGAATAAAAACACCCCTTATTTCTTCTCCGACCTCATGTTTTGAAATCTTTCATTCCCTTACTTACTATACTCCATTTGGTCTTTTGGTTCTGCAAACAACAGACCTGTTTCCACCTCAGGTCTTCTTACTGTGCTGTTCCTCCAGATCCAGTAAGCAGCTAGCTCCTTCTTCACTCAGGTCTCAGCTCCGCTACCACCTTCCGAAGGAGCCTTCCTTGACCACTATTTATAGTGTTGACTTTCCTCTCCTGCCTAGTCACTTTCTGGCATGTTGCTCTGTTTCATTTTCTTTCTAGCCCTTATTATTATCTAGATTTCTTTTATTTGTTTACTTTTTTATTTTTGGTCTCCTTCCCTTGACTAAAATGTAAACCAACAAGATCAGAGACTTGTTCTGTTTCATTGCTGTAGACCTGCTTCTAGAACTCTGCTTGGCTTATACTAGGTGCTCAATAAATATATGTTGAATGAATTAGCTAATGCATTTTGATAATGCCTTAATGTTTTTGGATAAAAATTTTTCTAACTTCATTTTTATATATTCTCCTTGGGCAATTTCATTTACTTCTATGGCTTCTTATACCACTCTATTTTCCTCCAGCCCAGATACTTGTTTCTGAGATGACCTGCTCTAAGCTGTACTTGACTTTTTTGGTCTCCCATACTTGTTGTTTCTATAATTTTAACTTCCATAATAAAAGATACTTTGGGGTGATAGCCAGGGGGACCTGCATCAGTATTATAAGATACTAATACGTTTTAGCATTTTATTTAGAGGGAACTTAGAGTTCATCTACACCAAATCTAAGACTCTAAATGTCGGTGAAGAAATTAAAGTCCAAGATAATGACTGCTAAAAATTTCATAGCTAGCCTGTGGTAGAACCCAGAATTTCCAGGGCACATTCCTATTTCCATGTTATGGCTATTTGCCAACTTAGACTCTGCCTCTCCTTTTGTTAATGCGTTCTTTCATATGTATTTATTTACTGGGCTATAATTCACATACCATAAAATTCACCCTTTAAAAGTATAAAATTCAGTGGTTTTTTAGTATAATCACAGAATTTTGAAAACATCCCAACGATTTGATTTTAACACACACCCAAAAGAAACCCCATACTCACTAGTAGTCACTCCCCATGCTCCCCCCACTCCCAAACTCCCCCTTCTCCTTCAACCCTGGCAAACCACTCATCTACTTTCTGTCTCTACGCACTTGCCTATTCTGGACATTTCATATAAATGAAATCATGTAATATGTGGCCTTTTGTGTCTGGTTTCTTTCACTGAGCTTAGTATTTTCAAGGTGCATCTGTGTTGTGGTTTTTACATTTTTGTTTTGTTTTGTTTAACAAAACCCCGTTTCTCTAACTGCCTTCAATATCTGTCTTTGAGCACAAAACAAAATGCTAAATATCAAATATACTGGAAGCCAAAGGCAAAAAAGAAAAACACAAATATACTAATCAGCTCTAGTTAGTCATAAAGAAAACACATAGTTTATCATGTGCACGGATATTTTTCTAGCACTATATTGAAGGGAAATCATGGAAGTAGTCTTTAATTTCACCACACAACTCTGTCTTTTGACTATTCAAGATGTTTTCTTGCTCTCTTATTTATATGATTTCCAGCTTCCCTTGAGTTGGGTGTTCTGAGCAGTGTTGAAAAGGGTGTGAGATCTACCTTGTGGTGTCCTCAAATGACTCTTCTCTTTCTGTGTACAAAAGTGAATTTTTCTTTAATCTTTAAAAACAAGCCAGTTTGACCTCCACCATTAATTCTCAGGATTTTTTTCCATTCTTAATCACAGTCCTCACTTTCATCTCAAACCTGTGTAATTTTTTTTACAACTTGATTTCTAAAAGAGTCAATAATTTTGCCAACCCTGATTTAAAATAATGCAAATTCTCCAGTGAATGAGGGGAGGGAGAGCAGAGAGCAGCACCTAGATAAAAATGAAAAGAGGAATGTGATTGTTTGTTGATGTATACCCACGGGTTTTGCCACATTTTTTTTTCATTTTTGGGGGACCTCAAAGAATTAAATTAAAATCATACTCCTAAGCTCACAGCAAACTATTATCATCACTTCATGAAAGGTCCTGTTTTTGTTTTAATTTTTACCTCCTTCTTACACATATCCTCCTTATGTGTTTGATATATGTCCTTAAGATACATGTGTCTATAGGGTGTTTAGTGTTGTTAGTTGTGAATGGGTAATTAATATTATGCCATAAATCTCATTCTATTCCTTGTTTTTTAAAAAAAACTTACTATTAAACCTTTAAAGCCTATTCACATTACTGGATTTACATTGAATTTATTGTTCCAACTACTGTATAATATTTTATAGTATGTATTCACCACATTTTATTTTTCCATTCCTCTAGCAATGGACACCCACTACAGTGACATAATGAATGTTCTCGAACTTGCCTCCTTAGAGACCAAAGGAAGAGGTGCTTTGGTGTGTATGTCTAGGAGAGGAATTGGTGGGCCATAGGACCTAAATACACTATTTTCTTTATTCCAGCCCCTTTTGTGCATGGCTGGCAACCTGTCAGTCCCACCTTCTACTCTAGCCATTGTTGCAGAGACCAGAGCGAGGCCAGATACGTAGGCTACGACCAGCCTGGTGGTAAAGTAGTGCGGTAGTACCTCACCTCTCATTTCCTGCTCTGGGACTTCTCCGAGGCAGAGATGTGGAACACTCAGGGAACCTGCTCGGCACTCAGGATTGCACACGAAATGGGGGTAGAGGAGGAAGGGGTTTATGGTCCCAAGGCTACTCTTGACCTTTGGAGAATATAAGCCAAGCATAAGGGTTTCTCATTGTATCCCTTTGGAGGACATTTCTAAGACACAATTTATAAGACTCTTACCAAGATCCGTGTGAGATGAGTACTAGTTAGCAGCATTTGTTGCTAATATGAAAACACATCCTTGTGTTGGTTTTCCCTTCTTCCCTGTTTCAGTCCCCTACTTCCTCATTCCTGCTCCTTGTTATTATTTCTCAAAGGAACTACTTGTGGATAAGCTTTTGACTCAGGCTCTGCTTTCAGAGGCTACTCAGCATACAATGGTACCCCTAAATGCTGTCAGAGTGCTTCCCAGATTATCTGCACCACGATCTGGATAGTTTGTGTGCATCAGAGACTGTGCCATTTCAGAATTTCAGAGGACCACGTTTGCCCTCTGAGGAAGCTTTGCCTCCGATTGGAAGGCAAACAGCTGTAGTTGCTCGCTCTGTGGGACTTGGCACCTGTGGGTCAGTGGCTTTTCTATTTATACTTATTGCAGTTATTTTCAAAATTTAGTTCCAATATACATGTCCTGGTAATTATAAAGTACCTCTCCCAAACGTCGCTCTCTTCTCCCTTGTGACTTACGACTTTTGATGCGTGGACATTGTACATATTGTAGATGTGCCATAACAATGTGCTGAAAAGAATTACTTTTCTATACTTGTTAATATGGAAACATGATGTGATTTATATTTTCCAGGGAAGGGTGTTGCGGTCAGCTTATGTCCCAGAATATGCACTTGTTCTGTCACGTTGTCACTTAGGTTTACTTAGAGAAAAAAAATGATAATTCCTTTAAGTGAACATGTGTCAATGTTAATACTTTTTGATATGTGTGTGCCAACTCACTGTACTGGGTGTATTTTCCCGAAAAAAGCGCAAATCATGGCCACCTGGTAGCAGGGAATCAGAAAAGCGTCCTTAAGGAAATGTGTGTTGCTTCTCATTTGGGAATAGCTTTTAAAATGTCATTATCCCCTTCTGCTCTTGTTGTGTGAACAGGTGGTTAATACATACACTCCCGGAAAGAAGATTTGGCTTGAAGGTGTGGTGACCACCTCAGCTGGAGGCACAAACAATCTATCAGATTCGTATGCTGCAGGATTCTTGTGAGTAACGCTTGCAATTTCACCCCTAGGGATTTTCAGGAGAGAAGGGACAGTGAAACTCTGACACTGTTCGTTATTCTACCCATTGCAGGTGTGAGGTTTGTTTTCCATTGAAAGTTCTTCATCTGTGCATTTATGTAAGTCTTTAACCATTCAACAGTGATTGGTGCCTTCTCTGGATACTAAAATATCAGACACAGGCATCAGAGCAAAGATAATAGTAGTAGTAGCAACAGTAATGATAATAGTAATAAGAGCTTTATTTAATGTCTACAGTTTAAAACATAGTACAAACAACATACATTTTCCCCTCGCTGTAGTCCTGGGAGGTAGGTAACAATAAGGCATGGTTTTCGCCCTCCAGAAACATATGATTGGAGGAACTGTAGGGGATTACTACATTGTAAAACTGTAGGAGATTAGTGCCATAATAGTAATACTTTTAAATATATAGTGCTGATCATTTTCCAAGTACTGTCTGCAGTGCTTTGTATTTAATAATTAGACAACCAGTGACATTGACGCTATTGTTTTTATAACAACTCAGTGAAACAGATACTATTATTATCCTCAGTTTACTGATGAGGAAACTGAAAGACAGAGTTGAAGTAACTTACCCAAGATCACTCATTTAGTTAACGGCAGAGCTTGGACCAAACCCAGGCAGTCTGCTCCAGAGTTTAGCCTCTTTCCTGCTGCAGTAGACCACCTCCCTTTCTGCCTTACATGATCTGTCTGCAAAAGGACATTGGTAGATATTCAATGGAATAAAGAATTTCTCTGGCTGGGAATATCAGGAAGAGCTTCATGGGGGAAGTGGCATTTGAGTGGGACATAGAAGAATGACTCTGATTTCTATAGGTAGAGAGTGGCGGTGATGGCAAGGAGGACCATTCTAGGCCAAAGAAACATTCTGAGCAAAGGCACGGAGGAAAGAGAAATTATTATGTGACTAAAGCCTTGTTATCTGCAGGGATGTAATGAGTGCTAAGACTAGGGAGGGGGTTATCACCAAATCACAGAAGATCTTGAAAACCAGGCAAAGCAAATGATGCCCTGTTCTATACTCACAGAAAGCCATTGCAGATTTTGGGGGAGGAAAAGAGAGAGACAATCTGACCTGTGTTTTAAAACTTTGGCTTTGGTAATAGTATGCATAAGAGTTTGGAAAGGATGGAAAAATGAGTTTGAAGGCTACTGCCATCATCTGAAGAATGACTTTAAATCCAGAAGCATAAGGGCCTCTAACTGGCCTGCACTGTCATGTGGCAGGGACAAACCCCTCAGGATCACTTACTGACCAAGTGATTAGTTCTTGGTCCAGCACAGTCCTGAGGCCTTGGTTTTTTAGCTGAGCAATTATCCTCCTAAGAACTGTATAGCTTTGCCCTCAGCTTTGTATTTTGCTACTAACAACTGTTCCTAAGTATACAGAAGCCATTTCCCTCTGTTAAGGTAGCTTCTTTAATACATTTGTGAAGGACAAATCAGATAAGTCAAGTAGACTTCCTTTACAGATGGAATTTTGACAAATATAGATGAAGATAATGTCAGTGTCATCATGGTGATACTTTGGTCTTCTGTGTCTTCAGCATCTAACATTGTGTAGCACAGAGTTGTCCAACAAGCATGGTTCCAATGAATGAAATGGAGTGAGTTAGCATTTGATATAATGTTGCTGAGAGTTTTCTTTTGAAAATACACTCCCCACAGGTTTGATCTGAGCCTTGTTGCAAGGGTGAGAAAACAGGTTGGCAGTCAGTACTGTGGGGGCCCCTTGGAATCAGCAGAGGAACAGCTTTTGCTCAGCCACCCAAAGGACTGCACTGCAGGGCCCAGCAAACAGCCCACTTACACCAAGTGTTTTTGCAAACATTCTGCCCTTCAGGGAATGATGTCAAATAAGAAATACCACAGACCTTCATGGAAGCAGCAGAGACCTACCTTTTCATGATGATCAAACATCCATAGATCTCTACAGTCACTTTGCAGAACACAGACACAGCTGTTTAGATTTGGGTTGTAGTTCATATATCCAATGCTTGGTTGACATGGATCAGATGAAAGCTAGTTTGTTCTGCTCCTGATCTTCTTCTCTCTTACCTCTTTGTCAGCCATTTGGTCTCAACTCTCCTGGCAGCACCCAGCAATGTGCCCTTTGAGTCCAGTTCTCCAGTAGGTATAAATCACTTCCTTGGAGGAAAAAAAACATAAAGCATTCTAGGAAGCTCTAGAAGGCCAGCAAGAAATTGAAAAGAAGACATTTTTCCAGCCTTTTTTCAATATGTCTTATAACTGTGAGCTCACCCGGACACATACACATGAACACAGGAATCAGAATTCTTTGCTACCAAGTATTCAAGAGTATTATTTCTCAATCAGATATTTGAGATTCTTTAGTGCGCTACAAATATGCTTGGCATGCTGCTGAGTCTCCAGCACCTAGTTAGTGTCTGGCACATAGTAGATATTCAATAAACTTTTGTGGAATGGTAAATAATGACAGCATCCTTGGTGGGATATACCAGTCATTTTACCAACTTTCTCTACTAAGCATAGAATTGAGCCTTGGGAGATATTTATTTCCCCCTCCCAGAAGCTTTTTATTATAGGAGGAAGATGAAGGTAACTTTGGTACTAACCATTCTACTCTGAACGCCTGGGGAAGCAGTGGTTCTGGCCATAGTCATTTCTGAATGACTGGATCCTGGATGCATACAGGGATGTGGGTTTGAAGAGAAGGATGCATACTCTTCCCTTTCATTCTAGAGTTTCTTCAAAACTCCCCACACATTAGTGAAAAAAATCACGTTTACTAATTAACATTTATCTGCTGAGTGTATGTTCTATGCAGGTCACTATGCTAGGCTTTGTAGTGGTCAAGTGGGAATTTGATACTGTTCCTTTAGATGTGTATACACAGGCATTTATATACCCAGTGCTTTACCAGTGACTTACGTGGTCACACAAGCATTTTTGTATGTCTTCTCGATGCTGAGAACAATACCTAGCATTTACAGCTCATTAATTAATGTTATTGGCCAGGTGCGATTGCTTGAGCCCAGGAGTTTGAGACCAGCCTGGGCAACATAGCAAGACCCCGTCACCACAAAGAAAATTTTAAAAATTAGCCAGGCTTGATGGCTGCCACCTGTAGTCTCAGCTATTTGGGTGGCTGAGGCAGGAGGATTGCTTGGGTCCAGGAGTTCTAGGCTACCATGAACTATGATTGTGCCACTGCACTCCAGCCTGGGTGACAGAGCAAGACCCTGTCTCAAAAAAAAAAAAAATTGTTATTGAATAAATAATGAACGAGTGAGCAAATGGGATCTTTTCATATATAAAAACATCCAGATGCTGCTAGATGTAGGGACTCACATGATTATGGGTTTACTTGTTTTGTTTCTTCATTCTACAAGCATAAGGATAGAAAGGTGAATAAGACAATTTGTTTTTATAGATAAATAATTGTTAGATATATACCCTATTGTATTTGTGCTGTTTCATTGTGGAAAGAACACTGACTTAAGAGGCCCAGAATTCATGTTATAGTTCTACCACAGGACATCCTTTGACAAGTTATTAATATTTAATAGTATGCCTCAGTGGCTAAAGGAAAAGCTAAACCTGTTATCCTGTTTTCCCAGGTTTTCCAAATTAGTAAAAATAATAAAGACAAGTAGGTTAGCCATGTCATGTTCCAAAAGTAATTTCAGTTCCCTGGGTCACAATGTTCCAATCTGAATAACAATAACAAAAAAGATTCTCCTTGTTAGTCAGATTTTCCTTTAAAATTTTTGTTTTTGTGTTTTGCTTTGCTTTTTGTTTTGTTTTATTTTTGTTACTCTAATTGTCGGTAAATATTTGTTAGTTTTTATGAGAATAAAATATAATTATAAATATGAAAAAGATTTGAAAATATGAATAATATTTGTTCATAATACAAAAATTAACAATGCTCTTTATTCCAGCAAGGGAAAAACTTAATTCTTCTCCAAGTCACGGGTTTGAAGCGCCATATGGTTTCAGATTTGGGAAATCATAACTGTGTAATTTTTCTCTACTGTGCTGAATGGTGATTCTCAATGTTCCTAGAATCTAATTTTATCCAGATAAATTTCAACTTAATGAAGAGTATTGAGCACCTACCATGTGCCAAGAATGGTGATGGGTGTTTTGGGTACAAGTTGAGACATGTGTCTGTGCTTTATGGGCTCCTAACCGACAGGGGAAGGTAGAGAAGTAAGTATGCGATTCTTATGCAGTGGGCTAGCAGAGGGTATGGATGAAAGTTGTGGGAAGTACAGAGGAAGGTACTACTGTTGGCTGGGACAACAGAGTTTAGGAGGAGGTAACATTTGATATGGAGATTAGCAGATGGGAAGAAATTTGCTAGATAAATAGAGGTGGGTTAAAGGAGAATAGGAAGGGAATTCTAAGCAGAAGTTAAAACATGTATGAAGACTCAGGTAAGTGTGAGAAAGCATTGTGTATCTGGGTAGCCAAGAGTAGTTTCATGTGGCTTAGAGCCTGTGGGAAGTGGGGGTTTAGGGTGAGAGAAGAAGGGGTAAGAGGTGGCAAATGAAGCCGGACACATATATGCTTGGGACGGAGTGTGAATGCCTTATATTTCATATAGAGAAGACTAAAGCTCTAAGTCATATTTATTACACATATATTATTACAATTAGAAGTTTCTCTACATGTCAGAAGTAGGAGAGAGACAGAGACAGTGAGAGAAGCAAATGAATGGACGAATTAATCGAATGTGTAAATAATGAAGGCAGGGTCAACAGTGGGTGTTAGAGGAACTGAGAGGGCAGTATTTTTGAAGGGTGACATGTCCTGGAAAGTGGGTGTTTGGCACAGTGGGGTATATAATAGGTGTGTGAGCAATGCAGGTCCATATGTGTGATGGTAGCATACTTGAATCCCTGAATGCTTAATTATAGTGCCAAGGAAAATTATTATTGCATCAACTGCTGACAGTTATATATGAGGGATGCAAGTGGCTGGAATACTCTTACATAGGTCATATGAGCATGTGAGCTAGAATTCCACGAAAAGTACATGTACAGTGACAGGGTGTAAACAGGGGAGTTTGAATGATAGAATTTATAGCATGTGTGCTCCTGTGATAGTATGTCTTGTGCCCAGGGAGAATTATAGGTGGCTAGGATGTTCATTTGTTAGTATTTCAGGAGTAAAAGATAAGTCATTAACAACAAGCTATTTTACAACCAAGAGCAATTCATTTTACTCCCCTAGACCTCTGTTTCTTTTCCTATGAAATGAGGAGGTTGGCTTTGATAATCTCTAAAATGTCTTACAGCTGTGTATTCAATACTTAAAATAATTTTCTCCTTTAAAATACTAGGTCAATTTGGTGGTGAGGAGTTGGTGTGTATGTGTATGTCACAAACAATCTCTACAGAGCTTGTTATATGCCATTTAAAAATGTATTGATGTAGCTTTTTCCCTCTGCCTTTTAGGTGGCTGAACACTTTAGGAATGCTGGCCAACCAGGGCATCGATGTTGTGATACGGCACTCATTCTTTGACCATGGATACAATCACCTCGTGGACCAGAATTTTAATCCTTTACCAGTAAGTGTGGGATAAAGATTCCCAACTCCTTTTCCATGTCATTCAGTTCTTTTGGTCATGGCTTATTCCACACCAGGAGAATTTTTCTCCTCTTACTGTTATCAGTTAATTTCATAAATTGAAGAGAAGCACTCTTGTCTTTGTTCCCTTGACCTACTTCACAGACTTTTGGCTTCACCCCACACACACACACACACACACACACACACACACAGACACAGACACACATATACACATACATGCACATATCTATACATACAAACTTCTATATATGCACACACATATAAACATACACATGCATGTACAGTATGAATACATACATATATTCACTTATATTTATATATTTATTGTTAATACTATTAGTTAAAAAAACCTTGTGCAATTAAGATTCCCCATCTACTTGTGGCCTGTTTGAACTCTGCTTGAGAGTGAATTTTTCCAGATTGTTTTCTTTAATGCTAATAGGAGACATTAGTTAAAGTCAAATGCAACATGTTGAAAACAGATGGGGGAGTGTTAGGCAAGATCGGATACACTAGGAACCCATTTCTTGGGGAGTGGCTGAAGAGCACTTACAGTTAGATGTTGATTCCTACGTGGCAATGAGGGGATTTGCCCAGAGCACTAACTTCTCTAGAAAAGTAAAGGAAAGAGAAGAATAAAGCAGAATGGCAAAAGCAGAGATCCGAGTTTGTCTACTGACCTTATTGGCCAATCAGAGAAACTCCACTTAGTCCAGACAAGCTATGCTTATCAGAAATAATACACAGGTTATCCTTTTTCACAGATGTCATGGTCATGACAAAAGATCAGACTCCTCTCATCAACTCAGAATTTCAGAGCTGGGATTCTCCTTCGAGATAACCCGGTTCTGCCTCATTTAACAGAAGGACCGATAGCCTGGGGTGGGGCAGGGAAGGGGGATGGAGAGCCAGCCCTGGAACCTGTTCCTGTGCTCTGGTCCGGTGTTCTTCCTGTAGAACTGTCGCTGCCCTCAGGTCCACAGTAAGCAGGTGCAAACTTGAACCAGAGTGTTCCCACCATTCGCTTCCCTCTGCCTGTTTCTACCCAGTCCCTCCTCCCCCAGGCCTGATCAGGGGAAGCTCGAAGCCCAGAACCAAGAACAGCTTGACACCGACAACACCATTTCCATGTCTCAAAAGAATCCCTCTAGGTTAGAGGACTAATTATTGTTTTCCTGGGTGCATGACTCCAAGACTCCAATTAAATCACAAATATTGAAACCAACAGGCACAGTTGCTTTCATTCAGAGGATAAGGATACCCCCTCTCAAGATATGTGTGGGGCTTGAGTGGGAAGGGGTGGAGAGGGAGTTTTCGGTATGGAACCATAGAAGTTTGTTTTGTTTTCTTTTGTTTTTAGCCCATATACTTGTGAAAATAAAACAAAATAATTAGAAAACTATCTATGAAATGTAAGCATTAAACAAATGTAATGTCACACAGAAATAAGTATTTATTGAACACTAGACACTGAAGAAGAGACTAGTAATAGATAAATAAATAATAATGATAATAATAAATGAATAATAGAGTACTGCAGGGGCTCCTGTCCAATCATGTACAGGAAAGGCTTCTCTGAGAAGGTGGCGTGTAAGCCAAGAGCCCACGGACAGTTAGGACCCAGCTATGTGGATTTCACAGAAGAGCTTTCCAGGCAGGGGAAGAGGCTAACACAAAGGCTCCAAGGCAGGAACGAACTTGGCATGTTTGAGGAAACACAAGAGAAACAGAGTGACTGGGACAGGCAGGGAAGGGGGAGACTGGTTGGAAATGAGGCAGGCAGGGCTCAGATCACATAGACTTTGTAAGCCAAAAGTAGTTTGGCTTTTATTGTAAGAGGTATGAAAAGCCATTAGAAGGCTTTAATCGGGGAAGTAACATGATCTAACTTTCATTTTAAAAAGATAACCTTAGCATAATTAATGCCTCAAATGTTAGTTATAATGTTCTAATAATGCTGATTATACTTAACAATTTTATAGATCACTTTCATAAATGGTGCAACAATGCTCCCAACACTTCCCTCTTTCCTCTGTTCTTTTTCCATTCTTTCCTTCTTTCTTTTTTGCTTCCATCACTCATTCACATTTCATTAATCATGTACTATGTGCTGATCGCTATTCCTGGTAATGGGCTACCGTGGTGAACCAAAAAGACAAGGTCCCTGAACTCTTGGAGTTTATAATGTAGTGACAGATACTGAGAAATGAAAAATAAATAAACATATAAATAAGATAATTGCAATTTGTCACAATTTCTCTGAAGAAAGCCTGGTGAGATAAAAAGTTACTATTTATACTTATTTTGCTAAAGAGAAACTGAAGTTATTAAGTGACCTATTCAAGGTCAGAGAAGTAGAGAAGAAAACAGGCAGAAAAAGATTGTCTTTGGGCGACTAGAGAGGCTTCATTGCCAGAGTTGGGCAAACCTGGATTCCATATCAACCCTTTGTGTTCCTTTGCATGGCCGTGTGTAAGTTAAAGATGCAAGTCCTCATGGCTTTGTTCTCCACAAATGAGAGTTGCTGCCAGTGATTTCCTTTAAAAGCATGGCACAATAGACCTCAGTTGATATGTGGTGGAAGCTGAGCTCATAGAAGTTCATAGGAAGCAAAAACAAGTTCCATCGATTTAGCACAAAGGCCCAAAGAGCTGGGCAGCTGTATTTCTGGAAACACCAAACGCTAATACAGAAACCATATGTAAAAGCACTTAAAAAGGTAGCAGGCTTTCTTTTTTATCCTTCTTTGCACTAATAAATTCTGCACCTTATAAGTAGAGAACTTGGCAGCTGGAAGAGTGTGTCTTAAGTCTCCCCTGGAAAGAATTTACAAGACTAAACCAGAGCACCAATCTGACAGACATTGCCAGCAGGCCCCTGGAATGTGTAATGGAGACAGACCTGGGAATCGTATTGGTTGCCACTTCAGAGAATTGGGCAATTGATAACTAAACACTGCCAATAAAAACTTGTGGATTTTACATTGCGATTAAATCTTCAAGAGAGTTTGTTAAGGGCTTAGGGGATTAGTGAGTTGTGTTTCGGTTGCCTCCCCAAACCAGTCCTCTTGGATAAATTCAGAAGAAGTGAGCATCTTGGCCTTGTGGCTCCTCAACCTCTATGCCGTGTCACCCTTCCCCTGTCCAGTCAACTTTCATCTCAGTTTGTGGCATTCCAGCCCAGCTCTGCCAGGGCCATTCCAAAAGTGCCAATATGAGGTAAGAGAGAATAATATGAGGATGGCCCTTTAAAAGAGAAGCTTGTCCTCAGAAAAGACAATTTTCAACTACATCCCATGTTCTCCATGGTTGTTCCTCTAGGAAAGTGCCAGCCCTCCTCCTGTTGTGAGATTTTCCTTCTCCTGGGAAGCGGAGAATATTTAGTTCAGCCATGCTTCATCACTAGACTCCCACCCTTTTCCCCTGACCCCCCTGCCACTGGGAAAGAGGGGACGTGTGAGTCTCCACAGCCGGTCAGGCAGTCATGGGCTCCCTTGGGAGTAGGCGCTGTTTGTGTAGAAGAGATCTGCACATTCGGTGGACATAGTCCAGACCCCACCGGCCGTGGGCATTTCTTCTCAGAGAGAGTTTTGGAATTTAGCTTGCTGCTTTTTTTAAAAGTTTGATTTACAGAGCTTTCAGGGAAAGGAATGGTGAATTACTAGTCAAAATCTCTTAACTCCCACGCCAGGCTAGAAAAAGCAGTCTTCACACAAGTATAATTCAATTCAAAAAACACTGATGCCTCAGATGTATCTGGCTCTGTGCTAGGCATTCTAGGGACATGCACATAAATAAGATACGGCCCCTTTATCTGCAGAGCTCATAACCTGGTGTGTGTTTGTGGGATTATAGTTTAGTTCTCTATTTAGAAAAACATACAAAGCTAGATCACACTGGGTTACCTTTTCTACACTGGGCATAGTGGTGTGGCTATTTGCTCTCTGCATTCTTTTTATGCCTACTGCCTCTGCTGAATAATCATATACAGTCAATTCAGCCCAGTGCACACTTATTGAGCACCTTCTGTGTACATTGTTTTGTAATAAAGTCATTAGTCATGAATTGGAGTACAATTCACTAGTCGATGGTGAAACTGAACCTGTGGTTGTGTGAACCTGTGGCTCCCATAGCGACATGCTCTGAGCCAAGCTGTCACTGTTCAGATGTCATTTGACCACTGGGAAGAAACTGACTCTTACCAGTACCTGCCTGGCACAGTTGGGTAACTCAAGATTCTAGGACAAGATCCTGGGTGCTCCATTCTTATTACCCTTCAAAATGGTAGAGACCGTGCCCCGTGTGCACTGCATAGCCATGGTGTGGACATAGGCTCAGTGTAAATCCTTCTCTTTATCGAGGAAGAATGCCCAGTTACAGTCCCTTGTCCCACTGATGCTGGATTGATGCAAGAAGAGCACCACCCAATTAGGAGTCATCACAGGGAGCAGCAGGAGCCTGCACTATGGCAAGATTTGTGGGTTCTAGTCCTAGCTCTGCCATTAATTAGATGTGTATCTTTTGGTTCCAGTTTTCCCACCACTTAAATCGGGATGAAAATGCCACCTCTATCTACCTGCAAAAGTTATTGTCACAATCCTTGAGACAATTAGATATGACAATAGGTTTCAGATTTGATATATACACATACATATAGAGAGATTACTGAAAGGGACTACATCTATGTGTTAAAAGTGGTTTTCTTTGGGAGGTAGGATTACAGGCAGTTTTTATTTTCTCTCCGTGGATTTTTTACATGTAAAATTGCTGCAATGAACATTATTGCTTTTAAAATCTGAAAAAAATAAAGACTATTCTTTAAAGAAAAAAATAGAATGTTTCAAAAGGATTGTTTTAATTAGCTAAGCAAATGTTCATCTATTATTTACATCTCATTCGTTCATAAACACTTATTACACTCATGGTATGTGCTGGATACCATGCTAAACACTGGAGACACTGTCCCTGCCTTCAAGGAGCTTACGGTAGGAAGAGAGAGAGGAGTTGGCAGGGACTGAGGCAGAAGTGCTACAGGAGGACAGAGGAGGAATCCAGAGGCTCACCTGGGTGGAGAGCAGGCATGGGGCCTCAAGGAAGGCTGCTGGAGGAGACAATGCCTGAGCTGGGTCTTGAAGAAGGGCAGGTTAGCGACAGGAAGAAGAGTTGGGGGTTGGGGATAATCTTCCAAACACAGGCAATAGCATGTGCAAAGGTACAGAGGCATTAATTTTCCAGTGAGTCATGGTGGATGGATTATGAAAAATTATTTGAGAAAGCTTTTCCCATTACTATCCATTGACCACACAGGGTGTGTGAAAATTAAAGAATTTCAAAGCTACAGACCTGGAGGTGGTCAGGCGGGGGAGGTACAAAACCCAGCCAAACCAGCCAATGAGCTGTTTCTTGGTGTAGCCTCCTTTCTCTTTCTTTTCTTTCCCGTGGGAGCCATCAGGAAGATGAAAGAAGCAGAGTGTACCTGTTTAGGGGTAGCTGTGATGTGAAACCCAATCCTCTCATTAGGGGCCCTGACAAAGACTTCTCCATGTGCAGCCTTCCTTTGTGGGAACCTGCAGCCGCTGAGAGAAGGGCATCCTTGGCTGCAGGATCAATCACTGAGACTCAGGCTGGCTCCATGTCAGTGGCCGAAGAACCTGGGCTGCTTGCCCAGTGGACATGACTTGCTTCTTTTCTCCTCTGTGTCTCTAAACTCTGGCTTCTTGGATCAGAGCCTGTGCCCTGCTCCATCCAAACAGGCAGTCAGGTCTTTTGTCGCTAATGCTTTTACATAGACGCTCCTCTGATTTACTGCTACCAGTTCTCCTCCCTTGCTTATTTATCAGCCTGAACAGTGTGCACAGGACGTCGGCAATGACACTCGCAGTTGTAACAGCTCACCCAGATGGAAGCCACCCTAGGAAGTAGAAAGAGTTCTATACCCGAAATCAGAAGATGGAGGCTCGAAATACAGCACCATAATTTTCTAGTTACGTGAATCTTCATTTCTTCCTCTGTACAATGGGGCTAACTGTGCTGGGGTTGGGGAGTGGGGAGTATTTGAATACCCTGCTTGAAAGTATCAGCTTTGGAATCAGACTGGACCTGCATTTCAAACCTCAATAAGCATCAGTTTTCTCTCTTATAAAATGGAGACAATAATAGTGTCCATCTCAGAGGGTTTGTGGAAAGGATTAGATGAGTCAGTGCATATGTATCTTTTACCACATGGTAAATACTTAATAAATGTTAACTGCCATTATTATTTATAAAGTCATTTTGTTAAAAGTCTCTAAATCACAATAATAATCATTAATAACCTGAACATAACTGTGGTGAGATAATATAAATTTGAATATTTATTCAGATATCTGGAAATCAATTCAGGTAATGATGACTAAAACATGAAAAGTAGATTTTTTTGGTAAAAGTTAAATTACTAGAAAATTAGAAGAACAGGAAAAAAAGTTGTGACTCCTGCACTTGAGAGGAATTGACTGCAAATGGTTAAACACAAACTAAAAATTACATTTTATTTCACTCCAGAGAAAATATTGCCAACCTTTCCCAGTAAAGGCAATTAAGGCAGTAACTAGGTTGCAATGATGGCTCTAACTCCTTCGTTTGGTATTTATAAATGGCCCAGTAAGCCCTGGAAACCATGATATGTCACGTCAAAGTGCTAATGACAGCACATTATGTGAATTACTGAGAAGCTGCAATTGAAAATCTCACTCTGCCATCAACCATTTATATTATTCCCAGACTGCAATTCTGAGGGATTACAGCGACAGCAAATTGTGTGGCAACCTAAATAAATGAGGGAGAAAAAGCAATTACAGCCTCGCTGCACTTGAGCCTAGAAGTACAGAGTGCCACCGTCAAAGCAACCTGCACATGGCGAGGAGCAAGTTTAGCCTGGAATGAGAAGAGCTGCGCCTTGCCTAACCTCATCAGCTCGCCAAAAACTCTAGAAATTATCTAAAAATAATCTGACAAGAAAGAGTGGAAGGGAGGAAGAAAAAGGAAAGGAAAGAAAAGAAATGGAAGACTGTTTTGCGAATGCCACAATATGACAAATTTAAGGTTATTTCATCTTAGATAGTATGTTTGCAAATATTAAGGGCACAGTGATGTCTGGTTATGACCCTAGGAACAACAAATCAGCCTCTGATAGAAGTGGCCATAAGGATCAAAGATAATGCATTGGTTTTTTTCTAACTCACTTGTTTTTGTGATGGTTTGTTTAAATAAAAGCAAAAGCCTTTTTGAAAATAGAAATACAATAAACATAAATTCTGTTTTTTAATTCTTATTTAAATGTACTACACTATTTAAAAAATTTTAGAAAACCTGTCAGTCATTAAGTACCTCACTCACTAACTTGCAACTATTATCACTCTCTTATTTCATCCCTGATTTGGTTTCAAGCATTGAAAGGATTGAATAGAACACACCATTTTTATTTACTCTAAACCTGACTCTAGAAGACCTGTCTTCTACTCTAGAATTCACTACCCTCACCTCATTGTCACAATCCTTATAGCCTTCCTTCACTAGAGCAGCGGTTCTCAAGTCCAGCTGCACATAATAGTCACCCAGGGAGCTTTTTAAAAATACCTTTGCTCAGGCACCAGCCGCAGAGATTCTAATTCAGTCGGTCTGTGAAGGATCCCAGGTGTTGGTACTTTCTTAAAGCCCAGATGATTCTAATGGTCAGCCAAATTGAGAACCAGTGAGTTATATTTTTGTGTATGTTTACAAGTTTCACTGATAATTTTTTTAATGTCTTCCTTGTGTTACGGCATACATTAAAGAAAAGCACTGTTTTAGTTTCTGTGGAACATAAAAAAATAAAGTTAGGTTCTTTCTCTACATGTTTATAATCTCTGGGGTGACAAAACATAATGCCTTGGAGAGAGTTAATAGGTGATGTATGCTAAGGTCTGTCTTGTTCACTCAGTATCCCCAGAGCCTAACATAAGGTCCCCTGCGTAGGAAGTACTCAATAAGTATTTGTGAAAAGAAGAGAGGGAGGGAGGACTCCAAATGATCAATAGACAATAGGCTTTTTAGACCTCTGAGGTAGGAGATATTACCACTGGCTGGAAGGGAGGAGCTAGAGGGAAGAATTAGGAAAGGCTTATGCAATAAGATGCATTAGTGGACATTTGTAAGATTAGTTCCCCAAAGAATACACTTACCACTTTCTTTTGTCATTAGAGTTGTTAGGGTACATCTGATTTCTTCCCTCTGACCGTAAACTCCTTGAAAACAGAAGTCATCTCTCCTATATTTATACCCCCCATGATGCCCTGATTACAGTCAATCCTAACAGAATTCTAAAGATGCTCAGTGACTGGGATTCTGAGGGCTGCAGTATGCTCCTCAGTAATGGAAAGATTTAAGGCAGGCTTTTATTGTCAGGTACTGTGTACATGCTGTGTACAGGGAGACAGGATAGCTTGGTGGTTAAGAGCTTGGGCTCTGGAGTCAAACAGATCTGGACATGACTCTCAGCTCCACTGGATACTTGCTGTGTCTCATTTGGCAAATTCCCTCATCTTCCATCTCCTGTACAATGGTGATGCTAGTAGTCCATACTTCATAGGGTTCTTGTAATTGCTTAAGCCTACACTTAGCAGGTACATAAGAATAATATCATTTTTGTATATTCTAAGTATGCCACTTACAAATTATCAGTAACAGGGAATATTTTATTTAAAACAATGTCAGTTTGTATATTTAGTTTTAGAATCTTCAAAATCCTTCACATCTTATTTCATACTCCACAAACCTATATAGTAAATTTTCTTTTTTAGCTTCTTCGACTTCATTCTGTATGTCCCCATATAAATTTCCATGACTTACTTACATCTGTTAATCAATCTGGCCTTTCTAGCTTCCGAGTAAGGCAGGTAGGATAGACATACCCATCCTGTTTGGCAGAGAAGAAAACCGAGGTTCAGCAACTTACTCAAGGGGAAAGTTCAAGGCAGGGACAGGGGGTCTGAGTTCTGTTACCATTTTGTCTTCTCCCTCTGATCGGTTCTGCCACAGCTTTGTCAAGTCAAGAATTCAGGTCAACTGAATACCCTAGGGCTAAGGCAGATAGAAATAGCAATGAGGAAGCAGAAAAATTGGCTTAAAGGTAAAATGAAATGATCCAAGAGACAAAAGCTTGGATTTAACAGCAGCTGACTTGTGGATTTACATTTTTCATGAGTAATGAAAGTAAAGGAAGAAAGAACAAAGTTTCAGCTTCATGCAGTAGCAGATTAGTTTTACTACTCAGACCTGATGTATTAATGCAACAATATAGAGTCTTTACCTTTCTTATTGTTATCATTTTGCCCCATTATTATATATGTACATGTCTACCCCTTTGGAAGTTGGACTGCTTTAAAACCTCTCCTCCTCTAGCACCATGAGCAATTCAGGAGCTGGGCCCATTGCCTAATGTTTAGCCATCTGATGATGACTGGCAGATTCAGAAGTCAAATTGTTTGGGAGGGCCACACCAGGGCATTTTCCTTCTTGAGGAAGGTTCCTGGATTGGCCCTGAATGACAAAAGATAATTAATGTCCCTTCTTTCATCTTACCTCCTGGGAAGTCCTGCAAACATATAGGGGAGGCTTTGCCATGAATATGAGCTGATTTTAACCCTTGCCCTTGGGGGCAAGTGGAATAGAAAAAAAAAGGGTGTTGGCAATGTCCAAGACAGCATGACAAGTGCCACCAATCTGTGCAATGGATTCAGTTATAGTTACATGTTGGAACAGCTGGGACTATAGGACTAACAACTGGATTCAGTCGGGCATAATCCACCATAAGTCTCCAGCTCCCATTCTTCTGTACATACAGGGCTGCAGACAGAGATATTGCATCTCTTCTTATCCCTGCTACCTTTTACACCTTAATCAACGCTGTGATTTTTCTTTCTCCTTCCAGAACCACTTGGGACAGGATAGGGAGGCAGGTTGGGGGATGATTTACATGTCCCACTACGTGTGAATATCCCCACTACATGTAAATATCCCACAACATGTCCCACTGCTTTTCTACATGTAACTCCTTTCAATCAGGAGAATTTCCTCATTATATTATGAGGCATTCACAGCACAAGCATGTAAATATCTACACCAGTATACATGTAGCAGAGAAAATCATAGCAGAATACTTGATTAGTTCAAAGGGCCTTCCCCACAGGTCATTTTAGATTTATTTGTACATTTGTGCACAAAGTATGGTGTATGTTTTCATTTCTATTGGGTATATACCCAGTGCTATGGTTTGAATGATGATGTCCCCTCCAGAATTCATGTTGAAACTTAATCCTCGATGCAACAGTATTAAATATTAAGAGGTATGGCATTTGGGAGATGATTAGGTCCTGAGGGCTCTGCCCTTGTGAATGGGATTAGCATCCTTACAAAAAGGGCTCGGGGTCGAAGGGAGCACCCTCTTGCTCTTCTGTCCTTTCTGCCATGTGAGGATACAGAGTTGCTCCCTCCAGAGGATGTAGCAATAAGGGGCCATTTTGGAAAGAGAAAGCAGGCCTCCCCAGATACCAGTCCTTCTAGTACCTTGATCTTGGACTTCCCAGCCTCCAGACACGTTAGAAATAAATTTCTGTTCTTTATAAATGACCTGTCTTAGGTATTTTGCTATAGTAGTACAAAAGGACTAATACACTTAGGAATGAAATTACTGGTTATATGGAAACTCTTTGTTTAAATTTTGGAGGAATTGCCAAACTGTTTTGCAAAGCAGTTTCACTATTTTATATTCCCACCAGCACCATATGAGAGTTTCAATTTCTCCACATCCTCACTAACTTTTCTTGTCTATCTTTTGATTATAGCCACCCTAGTGGGTGTGACATGGTATCTCATCATGGTTTTAATTTGCATTTCCCTAATGACTAATGATGTTGAGCATCTTTTCATTGTGCTTATTTGCCATTTGTGACTCTTCATTGGAGAAATGTCTATTCAAATTCTTTGCCAATTTCAAAAGGGGGATATTTGGCTTTTTATCATTGAATTGTGAGAGTTTTTTATAACGTAATTCCTCTTTCAGAAAAATGATTTGCAAATATATTATCTAATTCTGTGTGTTGTCTTTTTTTAGAGTAATTTTAGGTTCAGAGCAAAATTGAGAGGAAGGTACAGAGATTTCCCATATATCCCTTATATGTATCCCCTATATTTATGTGGATATATTTTTTGACTCTCTATTCTGCTCCACTGATCTATTTGTTTATTTTTTCACCAATACCACACTGTCTTGATTAATGTATCTTTATAGTAAGTCTTGAAATTGGGTAATGTTAGTCCAACTTTGTTCTTCTCCTTAAATATTGTGTTGAATAATCTGAGTTTTTTGCCTCACCATCTACACTTTGGAGTCAGTTTATTGATATCCATAAAATAACTTGCTAAAATTTAGATTGTGATTGTATCGAATCGATAGCTCAAGTTGGTAAGAACTGACATCTTGACAATTTTGAGTCTTTCTATCCATGGATGTGGAATATTTCTCCATTTATTTAGTTCTTTTTATCAGTTTTATAGTTTTCCCCATATAGATCTCATAAATATTTTCTTAGCTTTATATCCAAGTATTTTTTATGGGTTTGCTAATGTAAATAGTATTGTGGAGTTTTTTGGGGTTTTTTTCTGTTTTTTTTTATTTCAGCATATTATGGGAGTACAGATGTTTAGGTTATGTATGTTGCCCTTGCTCCCCCCCAAGTCCGAGTTTCAAATATGTGCATCCTTCAGGTGGTGCGTATTGCACTCTTCGTGTATGCATATACCCGTCCCCTCCTCCCTCTTTCCCCTCCCCCCTCCCCCCTGCCCAACATCCAATAGATATTATTCTTATACGTGCACTTATGTGTTGATCAGTTAATACCAATTTGATGGTGAGTACCTGTGGTGCTTGTCTTTCCATTCTTGGGATACTTCACTTAGTAGAATGCGTTCCAGCTCTATCCAGGAGTATACAAGAGGTACTATATCACCATTGTTTCTTAAAGCTGAATAGTACTCCATGGTAGTATTGTGTTTTTAATTTCAAATTCCACTTGTTCATTGCTGGTATATAGGAAAGAAATTGACATTTGTGTATTAATCTTATATCCAGAAACTCTACTATAATTGCTTATTAGTTTTAGGAATGTTTTGTTGTTACTGCTTCTTTTCAATTTTTGACATAGATAATCATGTCATCTGTAAACAAAGAGTTCTATTTCTTCCTTTCAAATCTGTATACCTTCTATTTCTTTTTCTTGTCTTAAAACATTAACTAGGACTTCCAATATGATGTTGAAATTAGTGATGAGAGGGGACATTCTTGCCTTGGTCCTGTTCTAGTGGCAAAGCTTCTAATTTCTCACCATTAAGTATGATGTTCTTGTAGATATTCTTTTTCAAGTAGAGTAAGTTCCTCTCTGTTTCTAGTTTATTAAGAATTTTTATTACAAATGGGTTTTGGGGTTTGTCAAGTGCTTTTTCGATATCTATTGATATGATCATGTGATTTTTCTTTTTTTAGCCTATTGATGTCATAGATTACATTAATGATTTTCAAATGTTGAACCAGCCTCTCATACCTGGGATAAATCTAACTTGGTCATGATATATACTTCTTTTTATACATTGTTGAATTTGGTATGCTAGTGTTTTGTTGAGAATTTTTGTTTCTACATGTGGATATTGTCCCAGTGTCATTTGTTGAAAAGCCTATTTTTTCCCATTGAATTATTTTGTACCCTTATTGGAAATTAATTGACCATAAATGTAAGGGTTTATTTCTGGACTCTCAATGCTATTTCATTGATCTTTCTATCTATCTTTATGCCAGTACCATACTCTCACTTTTTTTGCTGTCGTTTGAGAGTGTT
Source organism: Avahi laniger (assembly GCA_963575035.1). Lineage (NCBI taxonomy): Eukaryota > Metazoa > Chordata > Mammalia > Primates > Indriidae > Avahi > Avahi laniger. The sequence goes on from CAUYSK010003027.1 coordinate 54,563, forward strand.
TTTGTTTTGTTTTACATTCTCTTGGTTACTGTAGCTTTGTAGTAAATTTTGAAATTGGAAAGTGGGAGTTCAAAAATGAAGATGTTCTTCTTTTTCAAGACTGGTTTAGCTGCTACTTTCAGTTTTGAGTGGTGTGGCAGCTGCTCACAGCTCAACCAAATGAACTTCCAATGTTTTCAGTCCATCTAAAGACCCATGTCAGGTGGTAAGTTCATAATTACTGATATCATCTATTTCAGCTTTGAGAATGCCTTGGCTCAGTAACAATAGTCACATTGAATTTGCATTGGGGTCACACGGCTTGCTGCCTCATTGTCATAACAAACATCCTTTCCGTCATCCACCTGGGGACAGCGACCAAGAGCCAAAGTATCATACTGGTGTCTTGTTTCAGTCCTACCTCTCAATGCTCAGCCTCAAAATAATTAATTCAACTTTTGTTCATTAACAGGTAGGACATTGAGGGACCCCCTACTCCCCAACGTCACTCACTATTTTGGTGAGAACATTCACTACCAGCTCCTGGAAAGTTTTATACCCTCAAACCCAGCCTGCAAATCCCTTGTCCTTCCTCTTACAGAAAGTCATGTCACTGACAGCATCCCATTATCATCGTCTAGCTGTCAAGAACTGTGAAGGGCATGAGATTTACCATTTCAAGCAAATAAGTTAGCCTTTGCTGCTTCATGAATGTAGGCAGAAGACCCAAGACTCCTAGGTCAAAAACAGAAGATTTTATATACTCATGTATAATAAGCAGCATGGACATTAGCATATTTGCATTAGTTCCCCTGGCCAAGTCCCATAGGAACAATGCAATGGACCCAAATTCATGCTACCCATGCAGTTGATCTGAGCTGCAGTGGAGGAATTCAGGGCCAAGCATCTAGCACTTTCTAAGCAAGGAGCAAACATGGTAGCAACAGTAAACAAGCCAATATTCCTTGTTCCAGGAGTGGGCAGTTATGTGGTAGTCATGCTGTGGTCATTTTGACCGCTTAGTTGCCTGTGTGAGTAGCTACAAAAACTGCTCTTTATCAGAAGATAGATAAACCTTTCAGTATGGAACACTCAGCAAGAACATGCGGGGACAATCAGGGCTGGTGGCCAACTACCTCTTCCAACAATTCACTCTTCAGTCCTATGTGTTCTTGGTTGAACTCAAATTTACACCTGAGTATGCCACTCCATCACCTACTCTGATTGACAAGACTAGGACCAAATTTGTTCCATTAATCAAATGTCATTTTAGATATTTCTATGAAGATTGTTTTTTAGATGAAATTAACTTTTAAATTAGTAGACTTTGAGTAAAGCAGACTACCTTCCATAATGTGGATGGGCCTCATCCAATTGGTTGAAGACCTTAATAATAAAAAGACTGGCCTTTCCTGAGCAAAAAGGAATTCTGCCAGCAGACTACCTTTATACTTGAACTGCAACCTCATTCTTCCCTGGGTCTCCAGCCTACCAGCCTACGCTGCAAATTTTGTACTTGAAAGCCTCTATAATCATGTCAGCCAATTACTTAAAATCAATCTCTTTGTCTGTCTCTGTCTCTGTCTCCCCCTGCCATATATATATGTATGTATAAGTATGTATGTGTGTGTGTGTGTGTGTGTGTGTATCCTATTGGTATTGATTCTATTTCTCTGGAGAACTCTGACTAATACATATAGAATTTAATTAAAGACCTTTCTAAATACTAACCATATTGTGTTGCACATCATCTGTTCATCTCTTTTTCTCCTCTTCCCCCATGAGGAGAAGAAATATTTGAGTTGAAAGTGACTGAAATCTTGGGTGCAGAGACTTTGTTTTAGTAATCTCTGTATTCCTCAAACATAATAGGCACTCAATAAAAGTGTGTTGAATGAAAGGGGGGTTGAGTGTGTGAATGCATAATTGGATTTCTTCCATCCCCCGTAATTGCCCTCCTCAACATCTCCATGAAGGAAAATCCTAGCTGTCTTTCAAAGTCCATCTCAAAAACCAACTCTTTCTTGGAGCTTTTCTTGAATTATCCTAAGTGAATGATTTCTCTCCTGCTTCTAAAACTCATTAACATTTTATCTGTATCCCTTCATGCATTTAGCATATATGGTGTTATCTATAAATATTTATAGTCACTTGTAAATTTATCTTTATTTCTCTTCCAAAAATATAAGTTCCTTGAGGGAACTTGGTATACTTATCCTTATATCTCGCCTAGCACCAAGTACACATCCATCCATATCTAATAGACACTCAAAACCTGTTTGCTGAATTGGACTGTTTCCAACAAGGGTAGAGAATCATTGGTGCAAATGTGCTAATTACCCACAGCTGGTCTTAAAGGTGTTTCTGATTATTAGTTAGCAGCTCAGATTCCCTTTGGGAAACATGACCTTTTTGCTAATGATCACTTTAACCACTGCACATCAATATAATGACTAGTTGCCTTTAAAATGAGCCAATAAAGAAGGCTGGAAGTATGGCCAAATAGGACTTTCCAGCACTTGTCCCCCTGTAGAAACATCTGTTTGTACAACTGTCATGCATGAAAATACCTTCATAAGAGCTTAGGAAACCAGGTGAGAGATTATAGCACTTGGGTATAGCACAGAAATAAAAGACGCATTAATTGAAGAGGATAGGAAAAACAGTTTTACACTCTTCCCCCAAGCCCAGGCAGCACAGCACTGAGGGAGATACCCTTCACTTGGGGGAAGGAGAAGGAAGTGAGCGCCAGACTTTGCCTCAAATTTCAACACCAAGGCCACCCCAGTAAAATCCAGCAGTGGTCAGGCCCCCATTGACCCACACTTCAAACTAGTACCCACAGACCGAGCCTTTAAGACCAACCTGGCACCAGGCAGGATCCTACAGTTCCAGGCTCCAGGGCCTGCCCCAGCGCTAGACCAGCCCTAGTGACCCCAGAGTTCAGGCTCACCCCAGTGCCAGGCCAGCCCTAGCAGACCCAGGGCTCCACCCTCCTGGTTAATATTTATAGACTCAAGCTCCAGTAGGCCCAGGGTCTAGGCCTGTCCCAATAAATCCAGTGCTGGCTGGACAAACCCCCATTGACCCTGGCTTTGGGACTGCGCCTTGTGGACCCAGGTTCTACACTGGCCTCCATGACCTCAGGACCCAGGCCAGCCCTCATGGACATAGTTTCTAGGCCAGTATCCACATGCCCAACCTCCAAGGCAGCCCCAGTGGGCTCAAGCTCCAAGCCAGTCCCCAAAGCCCCAGACTCCCGTAGAACCAGAGTCCAGACTCCCCCCAGTAGACCAGGCCAGCTGTGGACTGAGGCTCCAGGACCATCCCCGTAGGCCCAGGACCCAGGCCTGCCTCCATGGATGCAGGCTTTAGGCCTGCCCCAGTACCAGGCCAGTCCCCATGAGCCCAGGCTTTAGGCTGACTTCCATGGATATAAGCTCTAGACTCTAGGCCCACCCTCATGGACTCAATCAATAAGTCCACCTCAGTGGATCCAGGCTCTAGCCCTAAACCTGTGGACCTATATACCTGCCAATCCAGACACCAGGCCATCCTGTCCAAAGACTCTAGCAGCAAGCCCTCCACAGACCATGCCAGACAGCTTGACCAGAATCTCCAGATGGGCTGACTGGTAAAGGGCTTATCCAGACAAAGATAGTCTGCAGCAAATAGAATACTACTTCTCCAAAATGCATGGACATCAACATAAGGCAACAAGAAATATAAAAAACCAAGAAGACATAATACCACCAAGCGAACACAATAAGACAAGTTATTTGAAAATAAACAGGGGAGAAAAAAGATAAAAAAATGAAAGTAATGAAGAAAATCTATGGAATTTATGGGATAACATCAAAAGAACAAATTTTGGGGTTACAGTTCAGGAAGGAGAAGAGTCAAGGAGATAGAAAGATTATTCAGATAAATGATAGCAGAAAACCTCCAAATCTGGCAAAAGATGTAAATATCTGGGTAGAGGAAGGTCAAAGGTCTCTAATCAGATTCAATCCACACAAGACTATACCAATACATATTATAAACAAACTATCAAAAATTAAAGAAAAGACAAAGAGAGGGTCTTGAAAGCAGCAAGAGAAAAGAAGCAAATCACATATAAGGGAGTTCCAATAAGGCTAGGATTGGACTTCTCAGCAGAAATCTTTCTGGCCAGGAGACAGCAGGATGATATATTCAAAGTTCTGGAAAAAACCTATAGCAACCAAGAATGCTGTACCCAGGAAAGCTGCCCTTCAGAAACAAAGGAAAAATAAAGTCTTTTCTGGGCAAACATAAGCTAAGGGAGTTCATCACCACTAGACTTGTCTTGCAAGAAATGCTAAACAGAGTTCTTCAAGCTGAAAGGAAAGGATGCTAGTTAGGAACACAAACCTGTATGAAAGTATAAAAACCACTGGTAAAAGTAAGTACACAGTCAAATTCAGAATACTTTAATACTATAATGGTGGTGTATAAATCATTTATATCTTTAATACTATGGAGATTAAAAAACAAAACTAAAAATAATGATAGCTACAATAATTTATTAAGGAATACATAATACAAAAATATGCAAATTATGATATCAAAAACATAAAATGTGGGGATAGGAAATAAAAGTGTAGAGGTTTTTTTGTGATCAAAGTTAACTTGTTCTAATATCAAAGCCAGACAAGGACACTACAAGAAAAGAAAATTGCACACAAAATCCCTGATGAACATAGAGACAAAAATTCTCAAGAAAATACTAGCAAACCAAATTCAACAGCAAAATAAAAGATTCATTAATCACGATCAAGTGAAATTTATTCCAGGGATGCAAGGATGGTTCAACATACATAAATCTACATGTGTGATACACCACATTGATAGAGTGAAGAACAAAAACCATGTGATCAGCTCAATAGATGCAGAAAAATAATTTGACAACATTCAGCATTGTTTCATGATAAAAACTTCCAGCAAATTAGGTATGGAAGGAATGTATCTCAACACAATTAAGGCTGTATATGACAAACCCACAACTAACACCATACTCAGTGGTGAAAACTTGAAAGCTTTTCCTCTAAGATCTGGAACAAGGTAAGGGTGCTCACTCTTGCCACTTCTGTTCAACATGTTCTTGAGTAAAAAGAACAAATCTGGACATATCACACTACCTAGCTTCAAAATATTCTGTAAAGCTATAGTAATCAAAACAGCATGGTGCTGGCATAAAAACAGACACTCAGGACAGAATCAAAAGCCCAGAAATAAATTCACACGTTTTCAGTCCACTGATCTTTAACAAGGGTGCCAAGAGCACACAATGGGAAAAAGGTAATATTTTCCATAAATGGTGTTGGGAAAACTTTATTTCTACACATAAAAGAATGACATTAGACCCTTATCTCACACCATATGAAAAATCTACTGGAAATAGATTAAAGACTGATTAAAGACATTAAGACCTTCAACTGTAAAACCACTATAAGAAAACAGAGGCAAAGCTCCATGACATTGGCCTAGGCAATGATTCTTTGGATATGACCCCAAAAGTGCAGAGAGCAAAAGCAAAAATAGACAAACAAAACTACATCAAACTAAAAAGCTTCTGTACAGCCAAGGAAACAATCAACATATCCAAAAGACAACCTATGTAATAGGAGAAAATGTTTTCAAACTGTACATCTGATAAGGGGTTAATATTCAAAATATTTAAGGAACTCAATGGCAAGAAAATAAATAACTGTATTAAAAACTAGGGAAAGTATCTCAATAGACATTTCTCAAAAGAAGATATACAAATGGCCAAGAGGTATATGAAAAATGCCCAGCATCACTAATCATCAGAGAAATGCAAATTAAAACCACAATGAGATATCACCTCACACCTGTTATAATGGTTACTACAAAAAGGACAAAAGATAAGACATGTTGGTGAGGATATAGAAAAAAGATAACTCTTGCACACTGTTGGTGGAAGTGTAAATTAGTATAATCATTATGGAAAACAGTATGGGGAGGTTCCTCAAAAAAATAAAAATAGAACTACCATGTGATCCAGAAATCCTACTGCTGGGTGTATATATAACAAAGGAACTGAAATCAATTTGTTGGAGACATGTCTGCACTCCCATGTTCATTGCAGCATCATTTACAGTAGCCAATATATGGAATCAACCTGAATATTTCCCAACAGAAGAATAGATAAAGAAAATATTGTATATATACACAATGGAATCCTGCTCTGCCTCAAAAAAAGAAGGAAATTCTGTCACTTGAGACAACATACCTGAACCTGGAAGACATTTTGTTAAATGAAATAAGCCAGGCACAGAAAGACAAATATCACATGATCTCACTTATATGTGGAATCTTAAAAGTTGAACTCATTAGAAGCAGAGAATATAATGGTGAATACTGTGAGCTGTGGCAAGTGGTGATGAGGGAGGATGGATGGATATATGTTAGTCAAAGATACAAAATTTTAGTTAGATAAGAGGCTTAATTTCAAGAGATCTATTATATTAATACAACATGATGAATATAGTTAATAAAAATATATTGTATTCTTTAAAATCACTGAGTATATTTTAAGTGATTTTTACCACAAAAAAATAAGTATGTGAGTTAATACATATGTTAAGTAGCTTGATTTAGCCGTTTTACAATATATACATATTTCAAAACACCATATTGTACACAATAAATATATATAATTTTTATCTGTCAAAAAAAATTTTAAATGAGCCAATAACTAGATATTTATAGAGATACAAGTGAAAGAACTTGGAGTAGAATACACCAAAGGTTCAGAGACCCGAGTGGCATGGGTGTTGAATTGTTCTAGAAATCTTAGTTCACATATCTCATTGTCATTTTTATCTTCTGAGCTACCATGAAATGAGAGCCTACTATATGCCTTGAAAAAGCTAGGTCATTTTATACCACAGTTTTCAGTCCTTAAGACAACTGGAGATGTTACCTTCAGTCTATTGTTGAGGAAATGAAGTCCCAGAGAGTGTAGGTAATTTACCCAGAGATCACTCACAACCTACATATTCTTCATATCTTGTCCATCTCTAAGCCCTGTGAAGTCCATATCAGCAGTGTCTCAAAGCCAGGCCATCCACTGTCATTACTCCAGTCTCTGTCATCAGTCAGAGCCTCATTAGCGCTTGTCTGGATCATCACCACAGCCTGTAGTTTCTTTCATTTCCAATCTGTCTTCCACAGTGTCAGAGTCAGACATATGCTCATGTCATCCCTCTTATTAAAAATCCTTGGTTGAATCCTCTTTGCCTACACAATGCCCCAAACTCTTAAGCATGGCATTGAAGGCTTTTCGTTATCTGCATTTGCCCTGCCTTTCTAATTCTATTTCCAATCAGCCACTCCCAGATTGCATGTCTTCCACTGGAACCACCTACTCATGATTATCCCCAACATTTTCCTTCAAAGCCCAGCCTTATTGCCACCTTCTCTAATGTCCCCAGGAGAAATCTCTGGTTCTCTCATAGCACTTTGATTATATGTTACACTTGGTTCTTGTTACACATTGCTGTCTATCCTAGTTTAAATATACAGGTCAATCTTTCCTTTTAGACAATGGGCAAACTGAAGGCAGGAAATATGTCTTATTGTACCTAGCACATAATAGGTGCATTGTGGAAGATTATCAAATTGGCTGGGATTAAATGAAAACGAATTTGAACTTTGGGTGAATCACCCATTAGAAGCCATACCCAACTCTGAGGAACAGTTACAGATGCTGCCAAAAGGGACACTTACTATAAATTCTTTAATCATTCTCTATATTGTTAGACACCCACCATTCAGACGGTTGTATATCAACTATAATATGGATAGATTGGCATCTCAGATATTCAGGACTACTTTTCCAAGTGTTTTTCCAGCACTGAAAAGCAACTGGGTGCAGTTCCATACCAACTCAAATAAGACCTGAGAGAGGATTTGAAGGGTGAGAGAGAGGTATCTTGCCAAATGAAATGTCTTAGAAATACCAATTTAATGAGTTTTATATAAATTAATCATAAACATGTGGATTAAATTTCCCAGAAAAGGCATGTTTTGGCTCTCTCTGGACCATAAATGATTGAAAAATGATTGGAGATATTTCCTGAGCCCAAAGACTGAGAAGGAACAGGTCTATACTTCTTTAACTGCAAATATTAATGCAATAGATAAATTATCCAAGGGTCTGGGGAAGTTGAAAATATGGACAGGAAATAAGAAAATGAGATTCAGCTTGAAAATATTCTCCAGGTACATCTGGGGCAAAATAATCAAAAACAGAGAGGTTTTGTTCTAGGGAGAACCCAATTAAGTTATGGAGACTATAAGACCTTCCCAGTGATTTCTAGTTGGGATGGCTATTCTTATTCCTGAGGATGCAAGAGAAAAGGTCCTAAACTTTAGAATATGGAGAATGTTATTGCTCACAGAATATAAAGACGTTTTTGCCTTTGGTTATATCAAAAAATTTACCTGGTATAGGAAAGGTTTAGCTAAAATCACACTAACTTTTCCAGATAACTCAAGGAAATACATGAGCAAAGTTGAGACTATAGTCTTTACACATGGATTCCAAAGGCAAGATCAAGTCTGAGATCCAAAACAAGAGAAACTGAAGTTCAAGTTCAAACAGGGTACCTTCTCTAGGGAAGGACGCAACACAATCTTTGTTTGAGGCCATAAATGCATTATGGGCCATCTACAGGAGACTTCCCTAGGAGTGTTTTATCATTTCTTAGCATTTTAAAATACTTTTTGAAGAATGCATGTATTCATCCAAATAAGAAAAAACAAAGTACAGTCATTACAGGCAAACTATGGCCTTGAAAATTGGGCCATATTATGCAGTGTTATATACATGTACATTGAAGTGAAGACCAAATGCTCTAATGCCAAGGAAATGCAAAGAGGTTTTCTTCAAGTCTAGAAAACGGGGTTGAAGAAAATAATACTGCTTTCTATGAGGCAGGATATCCTGATCTTATACATGTCTCTGGATGCCTGATGAAGTATGAGAAAAATAATAATGATCAATCATGGTAACAGTACTTTACTTTTGTACAATGCTCTGTTGTTTACATAGTGCTCCATGTAAATTGTCTTATTGTCGTCTCAATAACTATGAGGCAATATTACTATCTTCATTTTTACAGATGAAGAAACTGAAGCACAAAAATGATAAATAATTTACTAGCTAGTGGCAGTGTCAGGGACTATCTGGTTCTTCTGACCTCTAATTCAATATTCTTCCTATATCTAAATAAATTCATAGCTCCTAGGGATAACTGTATAGGGAAGAATATGCCTATAGTTTGTTCAAAGTCTCTATATAATTCCCATCCCTTATTGATTGGATTGATTGGATGATCTAAGCTCCTTACATACATTAACACATTTAATACTCACAGCAACACTATGAGGTAGACCTTATTATTGCCCTCATTTTAAAAATACTTCCATTTTATTTATTTATTTTTTTTAAAGATAGGGTTTCAGTGTGCAGATGAGTGGATTAACACAATAAAGATAGGGAAACTGAGAAACACAGGGATTAACTGATTTGCCTACTAGTTGGTAAGTGGAGGGGCTGGAATTTAAATTCAGGTAGTATGTCTGTAGAACCCACTCTCTAACCACTACATTGTACTCAATTTAGAAGCTCTTTTATCATAAATATTATTTTCCCTGGCGTGAGGAAAACCGTATCAGAATGAAGTTCGTATCCATTCCTGGGTATGTCTAATCCTGCGATACAGATTTCAATTAACTGCACATTTCTGCACTAGAGAAATGTTGATGTGACATGCCTATCAGATAAACTGATTGTGACTCCATTCTAGACACAAAACTCTTTTCTCAGCTGCTGTTGTGAATCCTGAATGAAAAAGATAATTCCAAAGTGAAAGAATATGAATTGTTATTTAAATAATACAATGTTTAAATGATATGAGGAAGCATGACCAGAGACCCTCGCTGGCAGGATGGTTGCTTTTTTCTTCTTAATAGGGAATGGAGAGAGTGAAAGTTATTTTTTTGATTAAGAGAAAGAGGATCAGGCTTTGGGGGATGGTGCCGGAATATGCAGACAACTCTTCTTTACTCTCTTGTTTTTTTATTCTTGCGTTGTAGAGAAGTACATGGGAACATGGACCCAACGGCTGACTTTCTAATTAAGCTCATCTATTTGTTTAAATCCACCAGCTTAATGGAGACAAGACAGGGAAAATTGTGAACATCTGGCTAGTGAGTCACACCTACCAGCCAGTAGGCCTTTTCCTGACAGGCTAAATTCTGTAGTAATTCCTAGAGAGGTTTGAGTCGAAGACGAGGATTCAAGGAGAATGAAAAGAACCATTTCAATCATGGCTGAGGATGAAAGTAAAGTCTTCTCAAGCAGTGATGTGCAAAAAGGTGAAGGCATATAGGTAATTTGAAAATACTTCTAGGAAGAGCATTCTGGGTGGTGAAAGGACTATGCATCATATGATGTGATTATGGATTGAATATTCTAGAGAATATAGGCTTAAGAAGGACAAACTCACAGGTGATGCGAAAGTCGTCTTCTGATAGCTGAAAGGCTGTCATATGTAAGAGGGCGGATTTCTTGGAAGACTCAGAGATACATTCCTGGGTGGAAACTAAAAGGAGGAAGAGTTCAACTCCTGCTAAAAAGAGATGAGCCGGAATTTGAAGTCTGAGTCTGACCCCAGAGCCCTTCCTCTTGACCACTATGTTATTTTAAAAGGATTGCTTAAATTCATACTCTACAACTCAGATATTTAAAAAAAAAAATTTCATTTCATGAACTGATCACTCTTGAGCCCCTAACTCTGCTTGAGATTAAAAAAAAACAATCACAACAACTACAAAAATTCTAACTTTCTAATTAAAGGTAGCTCAGTCTTTTCTTCCTGGTACTTTCTCATAATTTGTAGAGTTTTGATCTTTCTCTATCCTAGTTGCCATATGAGTACAAAAAGACACACCATGCGCTGGCATGGGGAGGGGCCCGTGGTTCACGTGCTGTAATCTAGTTACTCACTGACCACTCAGTCATCCCCCCATCCCTCGATTACTTGGTGCACTGCCCTGGTATTTACTAAGGTATTGTGGATACTGCCAGGTCCTTTTGGCTTCATATTGGTACCTGCTGTTGAACATGGACGTTATCATTGCTGCATGTTAAGCTCTCCATATTCTGTGACTTTCTTGTGCTGTGACCAAGATTATTCCAGAACACCAGTCCCCTCAGCAGTTCTCAGTGGCCTCACAGAGCACACAGGAACTTGTGAATCTCCTGCAGGAAGGCAAAGGCCATGGCAGACTGGAAGCACTGACTCAGGAATCACAGCAAGCCACTGTTTCTGTGCCACTGTCACTGCCCGAGGCTGGTGCATGAAGTCTCCCCACAGAGCTCCATATGAGAAGTGGGACACACTCATGCTCTTCTTTCAGTTTCTCCTCCCTGGCCTGAGAACTAGGGGGGTAGACACTGGGTCTCTTTTCCATGATCCAGGCAATGTCCTGACCCTGATCTCATCCCTTCCAAACTCTCCCTGTGTCATATCCTCCATCCTCTCTACAGTAAGGCTTCTAATGAAACATGTTCAGACCTCTAAGTCAGATCTCTATGTTAAGAAGCGCTTTAAAAATTTAGAGGGGGGATGCAAGTATTTTCTCCCATTCTTTAGTTTGTCTATCTGCTCTATTGATTGTTTCCTTGGCTGTGTGCCCATCAGCATGAGTGGATTAATAAAATGTGGTATATGTATACCATGGAGTACTAGTCAGCCATAAAAAAAAATGGTGAACTAATACCTTTTGTAACAACCTAGATGGAAAGCGAAGACCATTCTAAGTGAAGTGTCTCAAGAATGGAAAAACAAACCACATGTACTCACTATTAAATTGGAACTAATCAATCAACACTCATGTGCACATATGGTAGAAAAACTCAGCGGAAATCAAGCAGGTGGAAAGGGGGAGAAGAGGGTGGGTAAAATCACACCTAACAGGTACAACGCACACTATCTGGTGATGGGCACACTTATACCTTTGACTCACATTGTACAAAAGCAATCCATGTAGCCAAAACATTTGTACCCCCATAATATTCTAAAATAAAATAAATAAATAAAAAATAAAAGCAGAAAAGATACATGAAAAACTTTGAGAGGAATAAATACACCCCAAACAACCTTATGCCTATTTAAAAAAAATTAGAAAGGGAGAAACTTACTTGATAAAATCAGTTTTCGAAGACTTTGCCTCACTAAATTTTTTAGGTTAATTTAAAACTCAAAGCTGAACACTGACCTTTTTGTTGTAAGTAGCATCTGACCTTCTGAAGAAGCTTGAATATCCTTGATTCAATATACAATGGGCTGAAGGGCAACATGTCTTACAGAGAATGAAAGCTAAATTAAGTTATTTCATATATTCTTTTGTTTCAGTGAAATATTTTGTAACAAAAAAATTTTTAAAACATTGGTTTAGGATCTCAAAATATTATTCTCATCACACTTTACTGTTTTCTGTAGTAAAGAAAATCAATGACAGCATGTTAGCATAAACCATTATTCAAAAATGCCAGGCAAGAGAAGATTCTAAAGGAGCATTCTAACTTGGGGAAGGAGGGCAGAAATTTTTAAAGGGCTTCAGCAGGAGGGGTTAACTGAAGTTCAGCTAGTTTCGGGAATAGTTGAATCAAGACAGTTCTCAGAAGAGGGAGGAATTGTACTCAAGAGTTAGCCATTGTTTGGGCAATTTGAATTTGATTAAGAGGGGTAGGAAGGAACAGCTGTGGGAGACAAGGACATGCTGGAGACATAGTGGAAAATTCTCTGGCCTTAAATGTCTCTTAATTTACAAAGTGGAAAAATATACTGATTGCTCTCTTCAGCATGTTCAAGGCTGTTTCCAGAGCAACTATTCTAATGATGTGGCCATAGCCTGCCTGAGTACTCAATCTCTTGATAACTAAATGTGCGAAATTTTTTCAAATAAATGGTATAACTCACAAAGCTTTGGACACAGTAGGCATTCAATCGGTGTGTGCTTTGCTGGGCTGAGAAGAGGCCCTACCTTTGAAGAACTCACTGTACAATGGGTGAGACAGACATAAACAAGTTATTCTATCTAAATGAAAGTATGTTCAGAGTATTGTGAAATTTCAGGGATGAAAATGACATTTTTACAGAAGGGATGATATTTTATATATGCCTTGAAGGATGATAATAATGATGATGATAAAGATAATAATGTAAGCTAATATTTATTAAGACCCATCATTTGCTAGCTACTTTATAAACACATTATCTCAAATCCTCCAAATATCCCACTGAGGTAGATCTTAATTTCTTAAAAATTAAAAATCGAAGCTCACAGAGGTTAAGTGACCTGTTCAAAGCCAAATATATAAATGACAGATTTCAGATTTCAGCCCAGAACAATCTGGCTGCAAAGCCCACCGTTGTTCCTCTACACCAGTGTTTCCCAAAATGTGATTTGTGCACTGCTGATGCTAGGGGAGAGGAATCTAGGTGTGCTGTGACTGTGACTAAGAGAAACATGGCATAGCGTTACATAACATTGGATCCCACGGTGGGAGAATTATTCCCTTTTCATTGTTCTGATAAAGTCTAAGAGGAAGTTTCAGTTTGATGGAGTATGTCCTTACCTCTTTAATCTTGCCAATTTCCCATTTTACAAAGAGCCTCAGACTCAGCATTTGGTAGCTTTCTAGCTAGAATTTAATTATGCATTTTTTCATGGTATTTGATGGTTACTTTCTAATAATGGAAAATGACACTTTTTAAGTTTTTACATAATTTGATATGAAGTTTCCCATTTATGCACTTATTTAAGTTATAAAGTAAGTATTTAAACAAAATTAGAAAAATACTAGTGGAGATGGACGATGAATGTGTGAAAATGGCCTGTGCGAATGATGTTTAGGGCACTAAAGCACTACACCTTGTTGAGTAGGATTTCACTAGGTAAACGGTGATGATGGAAAAATAGCTGTTTGTGGTAAGAGGGAAAAGAGCACTCCAAGGGCAGAAAATGACCCAAAAATCAGAAACATATCAAAATATGATGCACTGGAAAGAGTGCGCAGTTTGGGGAGCTAAGACATGCATGGTGGCTTATTGAGGCATAAACCTGGCAATGTTATTATTACACATTAAGCCTTTACCTTACAATTTCCTGTAGAGACGTGAATGATATTGAATAGTATCCATGTCTTTTGTGTTGTCTGCTGTGAACTCTCCATCCCTTTTTTGTAAGAAAGTACCGTAATTTTGATTAAATATTAGGAAAGCTTCATTCTATGTAAGTAGATAAGAGATAAGACCTTTTAAGCAAATAAACCCTATCACAGATTTTTGAAACAGGAATATGGGGGAATAATGACGCTGTTTTTATGCCCCCACAGTGAGCATCTCCTTGAAGAAATGTCTTTTTAAAAAATTCTCTGCCTTTTTCCAATCCTCTATCTCTAGTTATTTCAAGTAAGATAATAGTAAGAGAAATATGTGAGGATCTGTATGCAAAACAAGTTATATTCATTTCCAACTAATTAAGTTAAATCATTTCTGAGAAAGGCAAAAAAAATCAACTGAAGAATCATGAAGCTCATAAATTTGTAAAAGAGAGTTTTATATCTTATGAAAGGTTGCAGGCTGGCCATCCAGGCTGGGAAGTATAGCCTCTGGCAGAAACCAGAAGCAGGCACTTCAAGGGAAGGGAGGGAGAGACAGGAATCTATGCTGAAGGACGGGCTCAGTATACACATTTAACAGGTTATAGGAGGAGCTATGACTAAGATGCAGAGTAAGCCAGGCACAGTGGCTCGCCCCTATAATCCCATCACTTTGGGAGGCAGGAGGATTACTTGAGGCCAGGAGTTCAAGACCAGTCTGGGTGACATAGTGAAACCCCATCTCAATAAAAAACCTAAAAAAAAAAAAAAAAAAAAAAAAAAAAATAGGTGGGCATGGTGGGACACACCTGTA
The DNA here is from genome assembly GCA_963575035.1 of Avahi laniger. NCBI lineage: Eukaryota > Metazoa > Chordata > Mammalia > Primates > Indriidae > Avahi > Avahi laniger. The sequence goes on from CAUYSK010003027.1 coordinate 69,577, forward strand.
GTCCTAGCTACGCAAGAGGCTGAGGCAGAAGGATCACTTAAATCCAGGAGTTCAAAGTTGCAGTAAGCTATGATTATGCCACTGCACTTCATCCTGGGTGACAGAGTGAGACCCTGTCTCTATTTAAAAAACAAAAAAAGTCAAAAAAACACCTGAAAACATATGTCTAGCCAAAAGTTTGTACATGAATAGTTATAGCAGCATTATTCATGATTGCTAAAAAGTGGAAACTACCCAAATGACCATCAACTGAAGAGAAATAAAAGGTGGTATGTCCATGCAATGGAATATTATTTGGTAATAAAGAAAAAACAAAGTATATATTCTACAACACGGATGAACCTTGAAAACATTACGCTATATGAAATGTCTAGAATAGGCAAATGTATACAGACAGAAAGTAGTGTCAACGTGAAATAAATATAGAGAGACTAATCTCCAAGAAAAGGGTTTATTTGGGAATAATACACAAGAATTATAATTCAAGACATACAAACCAGGGTTGCCCCTGGGCGAGTTCAAAGAACAAAGGAAAAGGCTTGAGTTTTATTGGGGAAAAGAGGAAGGTTACCTGAGTTATTTTGAAAGAAATTTCACTGGTGCTGGCAGTGTCTTGCAGGAGCTGGCGGATTCTAATTGATGAGTAGCAGCAGTTACTAGTTAGAACTTGTATCTTAAAGTCATAACTGGCCGTTGGTGTTTGGGATTGGGTTTGTGAGACAGTTCCTGGAGTAGGCATTTGTGACCTGAGTGTTTTTCCCTATAGCTCCTCAACTCTATTTTAATTGGGGATGACAAAAATGACTTCATTGTGTATAATCAGTTTTCAAAGCAGAATAAGTGATTGCCCGGGGCCCAGAAGGGGTGTAAAAGAGAGGATGGGGTAGGGGTTGGGGGAGAAATAGGGGATGTTTCCCAATGATTATGGAATTTCTTTTCTGGGTGATAAAAATGTTTGGAAATTGGTTGTAGTGATGATTGCACAACTCTGTGAACATAATAAAAACCATTGGATTATACACATTAAATGGCTGCATTATATAAATGGTCCATTATATAATGGTTGCATTATATGATATGTAAATAATATCTCAATAAAGCTCTTATTTTAAAAAAGGCTCCTATGAAATACAAATACTCTTTGGAGAGTGTCATGCTATGCTATAAAAGAATACATTGAATGAGAGCAAAACTTCATAAATGGAACCTTGAATTGAAGATTCAAGGCGAAGGCTGGGGTAGAGACTGGGAAGGGGCAGGGTCTGAAGAAGGAGGCACAGGTGGGGCTGATGAACTGGTGCCGCCCTCACCTGCATCACAGCACGGCCTGGCCTTGCCCTAGCACCCAGCCAAGTTGCACAGGGCATGCTCAGTGCATTTGGCACCAGAAGGGGATTATTTTTTAACACCTCCTTCCTCAATGTGACAGTTATTTGTAGTGATAATCAGTAATATAGCATTATTTTCTTGATTCCTTTTATAGTATTAAAACAGTTCACAATTTAAAAGAACAAATACATTTCTATTTTAAAGATCTTTCTATTTAAAGGTGTTGTTCAAATTCAGTAAAATATTTTAGTGAGAACTAAAATTTGCATTTGTCAGACAGAAATAGCACACCTCGCAGCTTATACTCTGTTCTACTGTTTCCATTTCAACAGCAAATCTCCAAGTGGTCACGTAAAATGACAAAATTGAAATAACTCTAGTACTATTTTTTCATCTTCAAGATCACCACGCAGTCACTGTTTATTTAGAGCCCTTGTTTGGTTGTTGGGAGATGTAGTACCCACAGGGCTTGGAGATGTGAAATCCTGGAGGAAGAAAGCTTGCGCAATGCCAAACAGCTCACACTGTTACAAATTTATTCTCACAAGGAACATGTGCGTGTAGGGGACCCACTGAATAACTGGGAGTTCTTGGAATTAACTTCCACGGAGAATACAATGTTTACTAAAGGATAAATTATTAAAATGTGCTAATTTGAAGCTTACACATATATTATTAAAACTCAACAGTAACCACAGGGGTTGTTTAAAAATGAAACCAACAAAAGTCCTTTTCAGGGAGGAGTATTTTATCACTGACAATGTTTAGAATTGTTGGCACATGGTGATAATAAAAAGCAGACTGACTTTAAGTTGGTTTTATAATTGTTTTTAAAATCCCTACACATAATGTATCCCCCCTCAATGCTTGTACCAAGGATGAACTGCTCCCACCACCTTACACGTGGCACACCACTGATATTTAGATTTAACAATATCCCTGATAAATGATTGCCTGTATATTCTAACAACTGTAATTACTATGATTGGGATATGTTAACCTAATAGTAAAAAAATTCTATCATTTAAATGTAAATTTGCTATTAATCTGTTATATGATCCTAGCCCTGGAATTAAAAGGTAAATTTTTATCAAATCTCTGAGCGCATGAGGTTCTAAAGCCCACACTAAGTTGTAGTAAGTTAAAAAGGGATTTATCAAGGTAAAAATTGGTTTTGTTAATTAAGAAGACTAACTTTTATAAACTGTTTATAACCAGATGTTGAGCTCTTAGGACACCCAACACAAATTTTGTTTTAAATGTTGAAAATATTTTAATATAAAAAAATACATGAAAAGAAGAATAATATTAAGCAAATAATTCTAACAATGCCACATAAAAGCATCTGAAATTGCAACTTATAAAGACATATTGTCTGGATATAACTTCTTTTTCAACAGAAAGGTGGTATGAAATATAAGGGGAACACGTATAAGGAAAACAAGTCCAATTGACCCTATAATGTGAATCAGTAAGAATTTTAGAGACTTCTTATATAATTTATTCATGTATCAGAGATCTAAATAAAGTTTGTTTGGAGAACTAAAATATCCCATCAATCTATCTATCCACCCTCGATCCATTCTCCTTCCTTCCTGCCTGCCTTTCTGTCTTCTATTCCTTCCGTTTTTTCATTCTTCGTTCATTGGGTTCCTCTTATATTACAGGTCCTGTGTGAAGTAGTGAATTAAAAAGGTAGAAAAGCTATCATTTCTGCCCTCAAAAATCTCTCAACCTGGTGACAAAGAGAGACACATAAACAACTTGTTATAATTCAGTGTGGTTAGTGCTGTAATGTAAGAATCTTTGGGGAGCAGCAGGAACATCAAGGAGGGTGTAATTAACTCTGTGTGGGCACAGGGAAATTTCTTACAGGAGGTGACATCTAAGCTGAGTTTTAAGGGCTGAGAAGGAGCTCCCAAGAAGGTGATGTTCATGTAGGGAGAGGTGGTAGTGGAGTAGAGGGAAAACATTCTATAGTCAGAGTCCAAGACTGGTTTTACGTTTTTCTTCTCCTATTCCTCAATTTCAAATTGAATAATTTTAAAACTATCATCATTCTCAATGTTTCACTAAGCAACATTAAATTAATTGGAAGTTCCTGGATTATTGACATCTTAGAAGTCATTAACTGATTTTTTAGAATAGTTTGTCAAGCTCACTTAGATAGGATCTTTATAAATTTAAGTTCTTACCCTAAAATCTCCTTTCCATTCTGCTCTGCTTTGTACCCAAGAGTGAGTTTGGGGTAAGCATTACTTTATAATTGTCTCCATCTCCATCTTTAAGGCTTAAGGGGCCCTATTAATTCTAATAGTCTGAGACTTGGTGTATGAAACCTGCTTACCCTTGTTGGTTACCCTTAGAACAAAGTTGGGGAAGCCAAGAGCCCCCTGAGCACTGCTTTCCTTGGAAAGCTATTTCAGAGTGAGGGGCCTGCTCAGCCTCATTGGAGGAAGCACCATCTGGCACATGCTAGGGCTGCCTTCCCTAGCGCCTGAAGTTCCCAGCCACAGCAAAATCAGACAGTTGATAAAAGGAGAGCTGCTTCTGAGAAATAGAGCTTCTCTCTCGTGGACATAGATTGATGAAAATTTGTTCAACCAAAAACCTAGAAGTATGCTTGTGCCTTACTGTTTTCCGCATGACCACAACAATATCTTCCATCCCCCATGCTCTCCTTACACTGTGGCCTTGACACTTTCCTCATAGAGTGAAGGGCTCTGTGTTCCCTCCCCCTGAATCTGAGCAGACCACTGTGACTGCCTCCACCACTAGAATCAGTGGAGAGTACACTGTGTGACTTCCAAGACTAGATCATGAAATGCTGGGCACTTTTGCCTTGTTCTCTCAGGACGCTTACTCTTGTATCCCAGCCTCCAAGCCCAAACTAGCCCACACAGAGAGACCACATGAAGATGCCACTTGTAAGTGTTCCAACCAATAGTCCGGCCGCGGTCCCAGCCAACAGCCAACATCAACCACCAGACGCGTGGGTAAAAATGCCTACAGATGATTCTAGTCCCCAGCCTTTGAGTCCTTATAATTATTTTATTAACATTTTATTTTCTAAATTAATCTTATACTATTAACCTATAAATCTATATGACCTAGTATGCTCAGACAGCTTAAAGTATGAATTTACCATGACAAATATTATGCTTCTAGGTTTGTGTTGGGTGAATTTAAGTTAGAATACACTATAATGGGAAATCTTGCCTAAAGATCTTTTTAAGGAAAATTCCTTTCCTCATGTCTTCCCTGTTCACATCTTAAGGGAGTGGGAAAAAATCCAGTCTAGCTATTGTGTCCCCTCCTGAGATTATAATGCTTTCATCATGGCTGAAAGGCTGCAAGCTGCAAATGGAATCCAATGTGAATGATTTAAGGTAACCCTGCCTGTCAGACTGTAGACCAGGATTTGAACTGGACACTCCTCCAGACCCTCTACTCTCTAACTTTGCTCAGTAGGACTTGTTGCTCCATTATCCATCTGGCTTCAACATACCTGTCATTCACTTTTCCTGTTGGTCAGCCTAAGAGAATAGCCCAATAGATAGAATTTCAGGAGCCTGGAAGAGAAAGAAAAGTCAGTATGTCTGTGGCTGTGGGAGTAATAAAAATCTACCTCAAATTCATCTACTTTTTGCAGTTTAAAATGCAGAAGATGAAAAACAACTGGATCTCTCAAACATTGCTAATGGGAATATGAAATAGTATAGTCACTCTGGAAAAAATTTGGTAGTTTCTTAAAAACTAAACACTCACACACCATATAACCTAGCAATCATACTTCCAGGCATTTATCCCAGAGAAATGAAAACTTTTTTTCACATAAAAACATGTATACAATTGTTCATAACAGCTTTATTAGTAATAGCCAAAACTGTTAACAATCAAAATGTCTCTCAATAGATCAATGGTTAAACTACAGTACATAACATACCATAGAATACTGCTCAGCAATAGAAAAGGAATGAACTATTAACACATACAATTTGGATGGAAATTGTCTTAGTCTGTTTTGTGCTGTTTCATGCTTAGTCTATTTCATAAGAGAATATCACAGACTGAGTAATTTGCAAAGAACAAACATTTATTTCTCCCTGGAGGCTGGGAAGTCCAAGATCAAGGTGCCAGCAGGTTTGGTTGTCTGATGCCGGCTCCATCCTCCAGAGAGGAGGAACACTGTGTCCTCACATGGTGGAAGGCAGAAGGGCAAAAGAGCCAAGTGCTGCCAAGGACTCCTTTGTATGGGCCCTAAACTCATCCATGAGGGAGAAGCCCTCATGGCCCAATTACCTCTTAAAGGCCTTACCTCTTGATACTAACACATTGGCAACAAATGAATTTTGAAGGCGACACATTCAAACCACAGCAGATCTCAAGGGCAGTATGCTGAATTAAAAAAAAAAAAAAGCCAATCTCAGCAGGCCAAATAATGTGTGATTCCATTTAGATAGTGTTCTTGAAATGACAAAAAATATAGACATAGAGAACAGATTCATAGTTGCTAGGAATTAGGGATTCAGAGGGCAGGGTCGTGAGGCAGATGTGACTATCAAGAGACAGCATGAGGACGTCTCTGCGGTGGAATAGCAGTTCTACAGTAGTCCCCCATATCTGTGGTTTCACTTTCCAATGTTTCAGTTACCGCTGGCCAACTGTAGTCCAAAAATAGGTGAGTCTAGTACTATAAGATATTGTGAGAGAGAGAAAGAGAGAGAGATCACATTCAAATAACTTTCGTTACAGTATATTGTTATAATTGTTTTATTTTATTATTAGTTATTGTTAATCTCTTATTGTGCCTAATTTATAAATCGAACTTTATTACAGGTATGTATGTACAGGAAGAACATAGTACACATAATGTTTGGTACTATCTGTAGTTTCAGGCATCCACGGAGGGTCTTGGAACTTTTCCCTGTGAGTAAGGGGGACTATTGTGTTTCTTGATTGTGGTGGTGGTTCACAAATGTACACATGTGACAAAATGGATATAGCTATACAATCATTGTACTAATGTCAAATATCTGATTTTTATATTGTGTTGTAGTTATGTTAAGATGTAGCCATTGGGGGAAACTAGGTGTAGGGGTACATGGGACATTGCTGTACTATCTTTGCAACTTCCTGTGAATCTCTAATAATTTCAAAATAGACAGTTTTAAAAAATACTTTACACTTTTAATCTTACTCTCAAAAGTTTTTTCAGACATATAGGCATTTGATATTCTTCCTATTTTATTTATAAATGGAAAAACTGAGTCTGAAAAAGATTTTGACTTGCCTAGAGCCATACAGTTAAGATGATTCTGGATCTGGTGCCAAAACTGGGTCTTCTAACTCCAATTTTAGTGCTCTTTTATTCAGGTTCTGGTAGAACCAATTTAGCTCAAAGGATCAGAAGCTTAAAGCTTTTGTTACAGATTTATTAATGCTTTATTTTGTAAGTATCACATTGTTTATTCAATTGACTCTTTTAACCACTTGAATTTACTAGGTACTATATCATTTTTATGGAATAGCCATTTATAGTTCTATAAAATTAATTCCTTATTTATATGAGTGAAAAGAAGTGTTACAGAACCAAAATAACATGAAGTATCTACTTGAGTACTAAGGTTGAACTCAAGATTTTTTTTGGCCCTCCTGGATCAAATCATTTCAAAACAGTCAACTGAGTTTTCATGGAAATAACAACTCTCTTTGTATTTGATTAGTTTCCACAACATGGCATATACAGAGTTGGGGAGAAAACACAACTTTTCTTGATAGGTATTCAACTGACAGGAGTAGGAATGTGGGCAAACCAGTGAGTGGCCTTATAGCCGTGAGCGTTTTGTATGTCATGAGTACCAGTCATCGTGTTTCTAAGAAGGAATGGCAAATGTCCATCAATCCAGTAAATTGGTTGATGTAAGTCAACCTTTAGTGTATATATTCAAAAACCAGCACATCAAGTTATATTATATATTAAGAGTTGGAACAATTAAAATATAAAGACCTCTTGGAAATTGAAAATATAATTTCTAAGCAAAAATAGTAATAAAAGGATTGGAAAATGACATAGAGAAAAGTCTCCAAATCTAGAACAGAAAGAAAAGCAAAAAGATAGAAAATATGAAAGAACAGTTATGAAACAGAGAAGATGAATAGGTTTCCCATTTCACTAGTAGGCGTCCACAAAGAGAGAACAAAACAAACAGAGGGGAGGAAATGATCAATAAAATAATACAAGAAAATATCCCATAACCAAATATGTCCCTGAGTTGAAGGGATATAAAAGTCTTGACATTTTAAGGGCCTAACAAATTCTGAGCACAATGAAATAAAATCAATCCTCATGTAAACACATCCTGAAAAAAATTTTAAAAAACAAGAATAAGTAGAAAATACTGAAACCTTCCAGAGAGAAAAAGGATCAAGGCTAAGATTGGCATCAACTTTCGTATCAACAATATGGGAGGCTAGAATACAATGGAGCAATACTTTCAAAGTTCTAAGGAAAGCTGTTAGCTTTCAACTCAGAAATTTATACCTCATCTGACTTTCAGTCAAGTGTGAGGGCAGAATAGTGACATTTTCAGACATGAAAATCCAGAAAGCATTAGCTAAGTAGCAAACTCACAGAGCAGACAGTCAACATTGGACCAGGAGAATGGAGGACTCCAGGAGGAAGGTTCTGGGGAGAAAATGGCAGTTTGATGAAACAGGTAGTATTTTGGAGATTTTAGGAAAAACTGAGAACATAATAAAGGCATAGAGTTCAAGAGTAAGTGAAAGGCCTTTTAGAAACTGTGAAGTGAAGGGGAAGGGCAAGAACTAAGTAAGAATGATTCAAATATGAGCAAATTAAAAGTTAATAGGACTTTCAGTAGGTGGTTTTCAAATTTTAGAATATACCTTTTGACAAGAAACAGAAGGTAGCCATGGATATTGAATAGATCATAAATATCATCAGCCTTGGAAATATGTAAAAGTCAGGCACAGCTCACAGAGTTAGGAGGTGGAAGGTGGGAGGAAAAGAGGTGGGAAAGATGGGTGAACTGATGACCTTCTCTTACAAAGCAGAGTTGAGTGCCTGCTCATTCCCTGAAAATACCTGCAAAATAGCCCATTGATCAGGCAAAGCTGAGCTGATTGCGTACCACAAAATGGAGAGCACTACCTTGGCAAGTCTTATTTTGTTGTAAATCTTCAATGAGATGTTAGCGGTCTAGCGATAGGACTCTTCCTCATTCTAGATTTTGTTTGCATATTAAATCCCCTATTTCTAGCTTAAGGCCATTTACAAAAAGTGGAGAGAGACTGGAGTCACCCCTGCTTCAGGATCTTCTCCTGAATGGTGTCCAACGATGTTAAACAGCTTCTGGGCCTTTTAAGTCATCCTCAGGGTCTTCCCATTCTGCCTTCTCCATCCAACTTTTTGCATCTGAGATTTCCACTAGCATATAAACCAATTGGTATAGATCCAGGGAGCCTCACATTATATGTAGTAAAACTGTTCTAAATTCCTCTGCAGATTTCACAATATCTTATCTATGCTTTGGAAAGTTCAGTGGTTCTCAGCTCAGACTGAGACCAGGAATTAAGATCCAGGGGCTTGGCCAGGTGCGGTGGCTCACGCCTGTAATCCTAGCACTCTGGGAGGCTGAGACAGGTGGATCGTTCTGAGCTCAGGAGTTCGAGACCAGCCTGAGGAAGAGAGAGACCCCGTCTCTACCAAAAAATAGAAAGAAATTAATCGGACAGCTAAAAATATATATAGAAAAAAATTAGCCAGGCATGGTGGCGCATGCCTGCAGTCCCAGCTACTCGGGAGGCTGAGGCAGGAGGATCGCTTGAGCCCAGGAGTTTGAGGTTGCTGTGCGCTAGGCTGATGCCACGGCACTCACCCCAGGCAAGCGAGTGAGACTCTGTCTCAAAAAAAAAAAAAAAAATCCAGGGGCTTTTCCCGTTCTGAAAGAGGTTTAGCTTAAGGGATAATTGAGCATGGAGGGTTTATGGCCAGCCGGGAGAGAAGGGGAATTGATCTGAAAAAGAAATAGAAGCAGAGGGAAATGG
>CAUYSK010003028.1:0-12666 GCA_963575035.1 Avahi laniger
TAGAAAGAAATTAATTGGACAACTAAAAATATATAGAAAAAACTAGCCGGGCATGGTGGCACATGCCTGTAGTCCCAGCTACTTGGGAGGCTGAGGCAGGAGGATCGCTTGAGCCCAGGAGTTTGAGGTTGCTGTGAGCTAAGATGACGCCACGGCACTCTAGTCCGGGCAACACAGTGAGACTCTGTCTCAAAAAAAATAAATAAATAAAACAAAAAAAATAAAACAAGATGTGTCAAAGTAAAATGTTAGAGATATCAACTGTCAAACTTAGTATTTAAGGAAATCAGACATTTCATACTTAATAACCTATTACTAATGAATTCAGAAATATTTGCTGTAAAAGGAGGCAGCAAAAACTATTAAAAGTCTAGAGTGCCTTAGAGCCTGACTGAGCCCCAATCCCAAATCTCTGCACAGGCTTGCCACCCATTCTGCAGCCTGTGCTACCGCAGGGGTGGGGGCCACGCAGGTCTCCCCAGCCAGCACTCTGGCTCTAGAGGACATAGTTGCGAAAACACAGTGTGAGTGATGTCAGCATCACACTCAGTGTGAGTGACGATCTCCAGAAGTTTGTCTCTCCATAAAAACAATGAAAAAAACTAGCAAAAATAGTCAGAATCTCCTTTTTCAGAACTCTGCAAATTCACCAAAGGTTTGCAGTAACCCTGGGAGCATTTGGTCAAGAAAAACAGATGAATCTTGTAATAACAGTGAGCTTGGTGGTATTTTAACTTACCCTAGTCCCTTAGCTATCCGTGCTAGCTAACTCCATGGCTGCCTCGAAAAATAACAGCCCACATTTCCAATCAGGAAGGAGCAGAACAGAATATTATAAACAACTGTATGCCAATGAATTAAATAACCTAGCTGAAATGGAGAAATTCCTAGAAGGACACAAACTACTAAAATGGACTCAAGAAGAAATAGGAAATCCAAAGAGACCAGGAACAAGTAAAGAAACTGAGTTATTAACTAAGAAACTCTCCACAAAGAAAATCTCAGAACCACATGACTTCACTGGTGAATTCTACCAAATGTTGAAATAGAATTAACACCAATCCTTCACAGAATCTTAAAAAAAAAAAAAATAGACCAGGAGAGAACACTTCCCAACTCATTCTATGAGGTCAGTATTACCTTGATATCAAAACCAGACATGGACATCTCAAGAAAGCTATAGACCAATATCCCTTATGAATATAGATGCAAACATTCTCAACAAAATACTGTAAGCAAATATAACAGTCTATAAAAAGTGTTATACACCATGATCAAATGGACTTTATCCTAGGAATATAGGGTTGGTTTAATATTAACAAATCAGTGTAATATACCATATCCCTAGAATACAGGGAAAACACTACACGATCATCTTAATAGATGCAGAAAACACATCTGACAAAATCCAACACCCTTTCATGATAAGAACACTCAACAAACTAGGAATAAAAGGGAACTTCCTCAATGATAAAAGGCATCTACCAAAACCTACAGTGAACATTATACTTAGTAGTGAGAAAAATGAATGCTTTCTCCCTAAGGTCAAGAAGACAAAGATGTCCAATCTTATCACTTGTTTTCAAAATTGCACTGGAGGTTCTGGCGAGGACAAAAAGATTGAGAGGAAGACATAAAACTATATTTATTTGCATATCACATACTTTTACATACAGAAAACTCTAAAGATTCCCCCCAAAAAACCCTATTACAGCTAATAAACAAGTTCAGCAAATCTGCAGGATGTAAGATCAATATGTAAAAATCACTAGCAATGAGAAATCTGATATGAAATTAGTTTAAAAATCCTATTTATGATAGCATCAAAAAGAATAAAATAATTAGGAGTAAGTTTAACAAAAGAAGTGCAAGACTTATTCACTGAAAACTACAAAACATTGTTGAAAGAAATTAAAGAAGACCTAAATAAATGGAAAGATATCTCACGTCCATGGATTGGAAAATTTAATATTGTCAAGATGGCAATACCATACACCGCACCAAACTGTCCTATGGTCTCAAAGCAATCCCTATCAAAATTGTAACTGCCTTTTTTTACAGAAATAGATAAGCTGATCCTAAAATTGATATGAAAATTCAAGGGACCCAGAATAACTAAAACAACTTGAAAAAGAACAAAGTCTGAAGACTCATGCTTCCCAGTTTCAAAACTTAATACAGATTTAAAATAATCAAGACACTGGGGCACTGGCGTAAGGACAGGCATATACATCAATAGAACAGGACTGAGAGTACAGAGCTAGCCCTATACATCTGCGGTCAACTGATTTTCAACAAGAGTGCCAAGACCATTCAATGGGGAAAGAACAGTCTTAACAACACCTTAACAGATATATGCAAAATATTTATTTTAAACACTTTCTTCATGCCCTATATAAAAATTGTCTCACAATGGATCAAAAACCTAAATGTTAGAGCTAGAAGTATAAAACTCCTAAAATAAAACATAGATGTTTTCATCTCATGACCTAGGATTAGGCTAAAGTTTCCTAGGTATGACAACAAAAACTCAAGCAACTAAAGAATAAGTAAATAAGCTGGACTTCATCAAAATTTAAAACTTGCACATCAAAGTTTTAATCAAGAAAGTGAAAAAAATCCACAGAAAAGGAGAAAATATTTACATCTCATATATCTGATGTGTCTAATATCCAAATATATAAAGAATTCTTAGAGTTCAACAATAAAAAGACAGCTCAGCTAAAAAATGGGCAAAGGATTTGAATAGCTATTTCTCCAAAGAAGATATACAAGTGGCCAACAGACACATAAAAACATGCCAAATATTGGCCATTAGGGAAAGGAAAATCAAAACCACAGTATGACAGCACTTCACACCCAGACAATAACGAGCATTAGTAAGGATGCTGAAAAATTGGAACCTTCATACATTCCAATGGAATATACACCAGGAATAAATATAAATGTAAAAATTGTTCAATTATAATATTTGGAAAACAACTTGAGAGTTCCTCAAAAAGTCTAATACAGAGTTACCATATGATCCAGCAATTCCAGTCCTAGGTATGCGCTCAACAAAGGAGAAAAAATATGTTCACACAAAAACTTGTGTAGGAATGTTCATAGCAGCATTATTCATAATAACCAAAAAGTGGAAACAATTCAAATGTCTGCCACAAATGAATGGATAAACAAAATATGGTACATCCAGACAATGGGATATTATTTAGCCAAAAGAAAGAATGGGCTGGTCCAAGTACAATGGCATTTACAACTAATTGATCACAACCAGTTACAGATTTCTTTGTCCCTTCTCCACTCCCACTGCTTCACTTGACTGGCAAAAAACGACTAGCTAAAAAAAGGAAAAAAGAATGAGTACCGACTCATGTTACAACATGGATGAAACTCAGCAACATTCTGCTAAATGAAAGAAGCCAGGCACAAAAGGCCACGTGATGTATGGTTCCATTCATACGAAATGTCCAGAACAGGCAAATGTGTAGACACGGAAAGCAGATTCGTGGCTGCCAGGGGCTGGGAGGAGGGAGGAGTGGAGACTGACTACAAATGGGTACAGGGTTTCTTTTAGAAATGATTAAAGTGTTCTGGAATTAGTGGTGACGGTTGCACAATCTTGTGAATGTGCTAAAAGCCACTGAACTGTATACTCTAAAAAGATGAATTTTATAATATTGAATTATTTCTCAAATTTAAAAAAGACACACACACGAATAATGAAGAATGCAATTATATAGCATCCTAGAGGCGGGGACGGAGGCCAGCGGCAGGTGGGGCTGCCACCCTGCGGCGCGCCGTCAGCCCAGCGCAGCTGTCCTGCAGAGCGGGTGCTCCACCCGACTCCTCCCCACGTCCGAGCACAGCGCAGTCTCTCTGCATGCCTCTGATGAATGGCAGAGTCCAACCCCACAGCGAGTTTGACTTTGAACGATTTTACTTTCTTAGTTTAAAACTAAAACATTGTTACAGTAAAAATACAGTCATATTTTTATGACCCTCAAGCATGGGTAAGGACACATGGCTGGTTTTACTTACATACATCCAGTCGTCTCATCTTAGCAAGATGACTGACTTTGTCTCATGGAAGTATTCACTGAGGCATCCATCAAGCAAGTCACCAGAAGTGAACATTCCGCTTCAGCAGCTGAAAAGCTATGCCTAAACAGTTATGTGCCTCCCTTTGCCCTCCCCCACCTGGAGAGGAAGACCTAAGGAAGGGTCAAGGATGGGTCGGCACAGAGTCACAGAGAGAAGCAGGACAGCCGCTGCGCGCAGGAAGCTTGGGGACCCCTCCACAGTGGTGCCTGGGCCAGCCTGCCGGCGCACAGGTGCTGATTGTTAAATTCCAGGAATTCTGCAAACTGTGACTGCCATGTTGCTAGCTTGAAACGAGCCGAGGTGGGGTATAGACACCACGGGACTGGACACCCGACACAGATCGGGCCTCTGTGCCCCCCTGTGCCGCTGGCCAGTCCGAGGAGGTGAGTCAGCTCTAGAAGCAGAAGGAAAGGGGAGGAGAGGAGGGGCCCTGGCCCATCTGGGGCTCAGGGCTCAGCTATGCAACAGCGTTACAAGCCACGTCATTTGTCCCTCACTCCATGGCAGCCCATGCGCTCTGCTGAGAGCTCTGGCTGTCCCCTGGCTGCCCCCTGGCTGTCCCTGGGCCTGCTCCTCACTCAGTGGCGGAGGGACAAGACTGGTGGATACGAGGGCTGGGATCTAGCAGCCTGCTCCATGCTGTACCAAGCTCAGGCTCAGCACATGGGACGGCATACGACAGCCTCAGTGCATGACTGTCTTCGGTGGCACCGCACTCTATGGCAGACCAAGCCATTGAGCTCTCACTGCTGTGGGCACCAACACCCAGGCTCCATTTCCAGGAGTGCCAGGAATGGCTGAGTCCCTACGTAGGTGGCCTTAATATCTTCCCTGTAGAACAAAGGTAATGCGAAATGTCCCTTCTGCTGTGACTGTCAAAGATCCTGGGGTTTGAAGTTCCCAAGTCCCTGGGTCACAAGCTGGGGCTGAGCCCCTCTCTTCTCAGGGCATGTCCTGTCGATCAGCAACCACGCCCTGCTCTGGGCCACATCCGCTCTTCTGCCCAGCTCAGCCCTCTCTTGGGCTTTAGCCCTTCACGTCCAGCTGTCTCCCGGGTGTCCCCTTAGACTTGCCACAGCTCTTCAAGTGCTTCACACCCCAACCGAGGGTGCCGTCCACTTCCAGGCCCGCCACGACAATCAGGGCTTCCTGTGTCCTCTGCCCTCCGGTACCCACCCCACGGCCGCCAACCCCGAGTCTGCCTCCTCTTCTGCCCCCTCAGCAGCCCTTTTCTCTACACAGCACCCACGGGTGCATCTGCAAAGTGCATGACCACACGCGCCACTCCAGGTCACTTCGGTGGCTCCCACTGCCCTCCCTCTGCTCCTGCCTGCTGGGGTCCTGGGGAGAACTAGCAGGGAGAGCTCCTGAAGGTGTGCGAGCAGATGGGGTGCTTCCCAAGGGCAGCCTGGCTCCAGGCAGTAAGGGGGTGGCGGGGATGTGGGAAGAGCCAGGCGCCAGGCGTGTGGAACTGCCTGGCGTCATTCGAGGACAGTGGACATGGAACAGGCCTCCTGGCATGAAACAGTGAAAACGAAAGCTTCTGGGACAGGAAGAACCTCACCTGCTCCAAAGGCCGGGTCAGGTGCCCGTTCTTCGCCACCAGCCTGGCCCAGCTCCCTGTGTGGAGCGTGGGGACATGGCACGGGCAGGCGTGCAGCTGGGGACACTTCAAGGGAGGCTGCAGCTACACACTCGCTCACAGACCGCTCACAGCCACATCGCACACACACGCACCAAGAAAGAACTGTAGAAGGCCACGAAAATGTTCATAAAGGGTGGCGCTGAGCAGTGGAACTGTGGGTTTTCCTTCCTTGTTACGTTTCTGGGATTTTCCTGATTCCCTAAGACGGGCAGTAAAACTCCAACAGTGTTCTCCAAAGAGAAATCGTGGTCCCTGGTGGTTTGGTGACTAGCACTTCTCAGGCCCCGCAGCAGTGAGGGCGAGGGAGGGCGGCCCTGCTGCCCCACCCCTGCCTTCCCAACCAGCCCGTCTCCAGGGAAGGCCTAGGGGGCTGGGGCGAGCCAGCCCCTGCAGGGGAGCCCAGGTGCTGCCAGGTCTCTGATGCCCGCCTGCTTCCAGCTAAAGTAGCTCTGCCTTATTTCTGATCGTTCCTGCGCCTCAAGTAGCCACCTCCATGAACCCCACCCCACCTCGACACTGCTGCTGTGCCCCTATTTCTTTCTCTCCTTTCTTTTCCGAGAAAACCGAGGGCGAACCAGGAAGCTGGCAGGGGAACCCTGTGGGGAACACGAGGCAGGGCCCCCCAACACACTGCGGGTGACCACAGGCAGTCTGTGGGCCCACAGCTGCCACTCTCCTGGGGATGCATCCCCCCATCTCACTGTACAGAGGGACGCTGGCCAAGGTTTGGGGGTGTCTCCAAGTCGGGGGAGCTGGCCTTGGGAAGGAGGATCAGGGAGTGGGAATTGAAGGGCATCTGAAGGGCAGGACTCACCAGGTGGCATCTCACATGCTATTATGGGCTCCCGGGGCTGCCCAGAGACCTCAGGCTGCAGCCTTAACTGCAGTCAGAGGCAGTAGCACCCCTGCAGGCCTGGGACCGCCTTGCGCCTTCACAGGACTTGGGGCCTGGGCACTGCCCTCCGTTCCCCAAACCCCTTTCCCAGCAAAGCCCGGGGCCTGGGGCTCCCTTCTTCCCCAGGAGCCCTAAGTCACAGGGTGGGGAAGAGCAACTTCCTGCCAGGACTTGGCTGGAAGGGGCCATGGGCTTCAGAAAGCAGCCCCTCCCACTCAGGCTGAGTCATCCTTGTACCCAGCCATGTTCCAGAAAGGACCGCAGAGGCCAACACTGGCTGGACACTGCTGGACATGTGACCGGCCTCCTGAGTCACTCAGCCTCTGTGGCCTCTGGTTATCTCATCTGCGAAATGGCAACAAGAGGCCTGAGAGAGGAGGCGGGCCAGGCCC
Organism: Avahi laniger; assembly: GCA_963575035.1. Classification (NCBI taxonomy): domain Eukaryota; kingdom Metazoa; phylum Chordata; class Mammalia; order Primates; family Indriidae; genus Avahi; species Avahi laniger. The sequence goes on from CAUYSK010003028.1 coordinate 7,034, forward strand.
AGGGGAGTTCCCGGTCCCCAACCCGCCCCAGCGCAGCTGGCACTTGTGCTCAGTTCTGGCCATGTCCCCACACACCCTTTACAATTTTTTAACACTTCTACCACCCCAGCTTCGCAGAGGAGGAAACAGAACGCTCCAGACACCACGGCTCACCCAGGACTACACGGCGGGGCTTGGGGAAGTCGGTGGAAGCCTACGACACCGACACCGGGAACGGTTTTAACTTCGCCCTTTAGTTGCTGTGTGACCTTGGGCAAGTGCCCTGCCTGCTCAGGCCCTGGTTTTCCATTAGTGAGGGGATGGCTGCCGCGTCGTGCAGGGTTAGGCGGTGGGGCGGGCAGGGGCTCCACCTGCTGCTGCCGACGCCCGCCCCGGGGGAAGAGATGCAGCGGGCTGGGGGGACCCTGCCCGACGGGCGCTGCGGCCCAGCGCGCTGCGAGGGTCCGACGCCCGACGTCGAGCGGCCCGGGGAGCCGGGGTCGGGTGGAGTCGCGGGGCTGAGCAGAGGGCGCCGCCACTTGGGCCGGGGGCGCGGGTGGGGTCGTTACCTTCCCGTCATGGTGGCTGCGCGGTGGGCCGGGGTCGCCACCGCACTCCCTCTGCCGCCGCCGCCTGCCGTCCCGGGGCGCACAGGAGGGAGACGCCTAAAAAAGGCCAGGAGCGGCTCCGCCCGCCCGTCCGCCCCGCCCGCGCGGTGGGGGCAGGGGGACTGGGGTGGCGGGGCGGGCGGCCGCGCGGTGGGGGTGGCGGGGGAGGTGGGGGGGTGGCCACCCAACCACCCGCAGCCCAGCTCCAGGGACACCGAGCTCGGCCAGCGGGGGGCGTCGGTCACGTCCTCCCCACCGGGCTCTGCTCACCACCTCCCGGATTCCGGGCATAGTTTTCCTTTTAAAGGGAGTGAAGCTGTAATAAACGCGAGCAAGCACCCCCTCCACGCCCCGGGACGCCCCGCCCGGCGCCCTCACCCCCGCGGTCCCTTGGGCCCACCCGGACCGGAACACTTGCGGTGGGGGGCGTGGGGGCGGTGCTGAGACCACCTCCCCGCCCGGCCTCCCAAGCCAGAGTTCCCACCGAGTCGGGCCAGGACGGCCTGTCTTTATTCCTGGGGCACCCGCACCAAGGACCGCAGTCCACGTGGTCCCGCCCCCAAGGAGGCCAAGGCCCAGGTTCACACTCCCGGGAAATACGCATTTCATCTAAGTGTGTGGCCCGTCCCCTAACTAAGCAAAAGGTACCTTCAAAATGACAAAACCCAATGCCCATGTGGCAGAGCAGACCAGGGACTTTCTATAATGAAGCGCTATAGACAAGCCACAATAAGAGGCGTTAAAATAACCTGATGATATAAAACCATTTAGGGGATCTATGCTGAGATTAAACAAACAGAACAAAACATCGCCACCAGACTAAGGGCAGATATCCCCAGCTGCGCGGTGGAGCGAGGCTCCCGACTGGAGCAGCCCGAGTCCCACACTGCCGGGCGGGCTGCGCAGCCCAATGTGTTAACAGGTAGTATTAATATCTCCAGTCCCGGCAACCGCGAAAGACTATCTAGGAATGACCGTTGGAAGTAGAACCCCACAAATAAACCAACAGTGGAATTCAGAAAGGTGAGTTGATAGGAACGTGCAGTTCTGTCTGCTGAAATAAGCTTGGAAAAGAAAGACACCTGTTCAAAGCAGCTGATGTCTTGAAATGAGTGTGGTTTGCAGTTATTTCTTTTTGCAATTGTGTCTTAGCTGATTCTGTTTGACTGTAATGTGGGGGTTGATTAAGCCTAAGTGTGGATGATTTCTTGGTTCATCTGCCCCAGAGGGAGAAAAGCTTCCCACAATCACTGACGCAGAGGCGCAGGCACGCTGGGGCCCGGCTTCGGAAATCCACTGCCAGATGGTTAATTGAGCCCTGGGGTCTGGTGGAACTGAAGTGGATGAAAAGAACAGGGCAAGACACCATGGGCCCCCACTATCTCCTTTCGGGGACCCCATTCCTGCCTGAAATCCTCCCTTCCTATGATTGCTGGGCACACACAGATCTGCCTGTGGCCAAACCAGGACCCTCCGCTGCTCACCCACCCACCCAGCCATCCTCCTCCCCGGCCGGGGCAAACTTGTGAGGCCTGCTGGGGGCTGTGGGCACTGCTCAGAGAGATACAGAGGCTGCAATTGCTGGGCAGGGGGCCATTCATTCATTCCTGTGCTCATTCATTCAAGAGTATTTAAGCTATGCAGGGACTGGAGGTGAAGTGCAGACCGGGCGCTCATGGAGCTCAGCAAGGGGTAAGGGATGGACGATAAACAGACAAATAAATACCCAGACTTGATTTTAGACAGGGATCAGTGCTGCAGAGAAAAGGACAACAGGGAAAGGGGCTGCTGTAGAGCAGAAAGGCAAGGAAGGCTTCTGAGCAGGTGACATCTGAGCTACAACCCGGGTGAGGAAAAGCCACCCCTGCAACCACCTGCAGGAAAATCATCCGGCAGAAGGAGCAGCAAGTGCAGCAGCCCTGAGTTGGGAATGACCTTGGGGTACTCAAGGTCGGAAAGAAGGCCAGCGCATCTGGAAAATGGGGGGGGGAGAAGAATAAGGGAGAGGGACCTCCAGGTGGCAGGGCGCCAGGGCCACCAAGGAGTTTGGATTCCACCCTTGGAAAGGTGGAGGATCTGAGCAAGGGCAGACAGAACACTCTGGCAACAAGAGTGAAGCTCAAAACATAACTCTGAATTAAAAAGCAGCACCTGCTCCATTTATAGTAAGTTCTAGAATAGAATAGGTGAGATTAGTCAATGGTGGAAAAATTCAGAATGGGGACTGCCTCGGGGTGGGGTGGGGGACGGGGATTGACTGGGAAGAGGCTTGTGGGAGCTTTCTGGGGCAATGGTCAATGTCTTCATGGGGTTTAGGTCACATAAATGTTTATGTGTTTGTCAAAACTCATGGAATATGCAGTTAAGATTTGTGCATTTCATTGTATGTAAATTTTACCTCAAAAGAAAAAAAACTGTAAACAATATTGAACTCTGGTTAATGGTGTACATGCTGAAGTGTTTAGGTGGAAAAGTGCCGATGTCTGTAACCTACTTCGAAATACATTTTTGAAATCAAGATGAACTGGGCACAGTGGCACGCCCCTGTCACTCCGGAGGCTGAGGCAGGAGGATCGCTTAAGCCCAGGAGTTTGAGGCTGCAGTGAGCCATGATGACGCCACTGCCCTCCAGCCTGGGTGACAGAGCAAGATTCTGTCTCAAAGCAAAACAAAACAAAGAAAAACCTCAAGATGGGTGGGTAAAGGGATGGGCAGATGAAGAGAGAGGTGGTAAAGTGAGTCTGCTACGATATTAATGGGAGCGTCTCAGTCGTGGGTATCTTGAGTATTCCACTTTGATGAGTGCTTGAAATTTTTTGTATCGAAACATCATTGGGAAGGTTTCCCTGGCTGCTTGCTGTGTGTGGCTGCTGTGAGTGGGTGCAGGGACAGTCTGATTAGAGGCACTGTGAGCACCCAGGAGAGCCTGGAGGGACAGTAGGGATGGCAAGAAGGGTCAGATACAGGGTCTGTTTTGCAACCAACAGGATTTGCTGAGGATTTGGATGTGTGGGTGAGGCTGGCACCGGTGTGGCCATTGTGTGGCAGGTGTGCGTGTGACAGGTGTGAGTGTGGTGGGCGGGAGTGTGGTGGGCGGCGGTGGGGCCAAGATGACTTGCGGGTGCCCTTGCTTTCCTTGATGTTGGCCACAGTGGGCAGTCCAGGCAGGTTGTCAAGGGCTGACGTTGCATTTGGGACCTTGCAGCAGAGGGCTGTGGGCATCCAGGGGAGATGGCGGCGGCCTCCGTGAACCTGGCACTCAGAGGAGAGCCACTCTCTGGCATAGTTGTGGAAGGTTTGGTGCAGAGAGAATTTCAACTCTGGGGCTCAATGACGTCCCTAAAGGTGTCTGTGCCCTCCAAGAGTGAGAGGTCGGGGGAGCATGGGAGACTGAGCAGGGCAGCGGGCAGAGAGGAGCAGGAGCGGGGAGACGCCACGGAAGCCAGGAGGGAAAGAGCTCCGGGGAGGAGCGACTGCCCGGTGTGCAGGCTGAGCTGAGCTGAGCTGAGCTGTGCTGCAGAGGACGGGAGGGTCTGGGTTTGGCTCAAGAGCGAGCCCCTGTGAGTGAGGGGCCTGCATCCACCTGGAGAGGGGCGGGTGGGATCTCTGCATTGCCCTACCCTCAGGAGCACCCCTCACCTCAAAGGGGCCAATGGAGGTGACAGAGAATGTTGCAACTGCTCGGAAGGGAGGCAGAGAATGGCAGCAGCTGGAGGTGGAGAGGGCAGGGAGGGAAGAGGACACTCAGTGCGGTGATTCAGAACGGGACAGGCGAGACTCCGAGATGTCTGAGGCTGAGGCTGGGCCCCAGAGAGCTGTTCTAGAAGGTGCAGAGTCTCTCGGGCTCAGGGCAGGTGAGCACCCTCCACAGGCAATGCCTGCCCCCGTTTCCCCACACCGCCCCTGTCTCCCCTACTCCAGCCAACAGCTGCCTGGGCCAAGAGATGGCTGCGCTTGCCTCCGACGGCGTGGCCCTTCAGTGGCATGAAGACGGGGAGAGCCCAGAGGCCTCAGAGTGCCTCCAGCAGCCCCCTCCGGTACCCAGAGCCAAAGCCCTGCCCCATGCAATGGCAGGGAAAGGAGAAGGCCTCACAGCCCTGAGGAAGTCTCGGGTCCTGGGGCAGGAGCCAGGGTGCCTTCCCAGGGGTGGAACAGGTGTCATGCCCATTTAACGATGGCCCCAGGTGATGGGAGCTCACCCTGACAGCCGTTCTACCCAACAGGCCTCTGCCCCGAAGCTGGTTTAGGCTTTTCCCTCTCGGGACACAGCGACCGGAAAACCCTGAGCCGCTGGTCGGTGTTAGCACGAGCTCAGATTCGCCAGCCGGCTCCTTTGAGGCTGAAGGGAAGGTTATTGCAGAAGGAGCGTGTGAGAGGCCCCGGGGAAGGGCAGGGGAGGCCCGGCCTCTCCAGCTGGAGCCCCTCCCCGCCTGGCCAGCCCTGGCCGGAGGAGGACGAGAGAGCCGCACAGCGCTCCGGAACCCACAGAGGCCAAGACACCTGCTGTTTTGAAAAGTAAATGTTCCTCTTTTAAAATAGGAGCCGCGGGGCCTCAGAGCTGCTGCCGACGCGGCGCACCGTCTGACCAGCACGGAACGACCTTACTTCTCTCTGGGCCACACAGCAGTTCAGGGACAGACGTTAGCAGAAGGAGGGGCCACCCCTTCTTTCAGCAGTCTCAGAGCACGCGGCTAGAGACCCCGCCTTGCGCAGTGGCAGCGTCGCAGCCAGTGAGGCTCATCCAAGGCGCGACTATTGCTGACTGAAAGCTCTTCCCAATACCCCGACACGACGACTTGCAATATAAGCAGCGCTGGCAATTTTTGACGGTCCCTATGGGGACTAAGAAAAAAAATTTTTTTTAAAAAGAAGAAAAAATATCTAACAAAAAAAAAAGAGAGACAGACTCTATTACAAAGCTGTAATATTAAAATCAGCTTGGTACTGGCACAAAAACAGAGCCATTGACCAGTGGAACAGAACTGAGAACCCGGATATAAAACCATCCACATATAGCCGTCTAATCTTTGACAAACCAGACAAAAA